>VUQR01018317.1:17184-50653 GCA_015108515.1 Hemichromis elongatus | reverse complement strand
TTAAAAATTATATATAAATTTTTTTTTTTTAATTTTTACAAATTTTTTTTTTTTTTTTTTATTGTTGCGGGGATCACAATGTACAAAACCAGCTCGAATGGAATTGACCAATGAGCGCAAGAGAAGCTGCGGATTGACGTTGATTCTGACCAATAGCACAGTTTGTGAAACTGTGTTTATACCAGCCTACTTTTCCGTACAGGGAGACTGTTTTGGTGAGTTGAGGAAAGTTCATTGAAATAGTTCATAGGTTTAAAATCGTTGAAATGAAAAAGCGACTCCACAACTTGGCGTGTTTCTCCTTGAACTAGGCGTCGGAGCAACGGCGTGAAGCTGACACCGTGTGTTTTTTGCCGTAAAATACATTTGCGCCGCTCGCTCCGTAAAGCTTCATTGTTGACGTTTGTTGTTTTGTTGTAATGTCTTTTGCGCAACAGCGTAGCTCGTCCATTTTCACCAATTTAATCGCATTTTCACACCCCAAATATGTTTTGAGAATGTATTCGGTGTGTTTTAATAAAACTCGAGACGTTTTTGGCCGTTTTTTTGTCGAAGTACAAACACAATTTTATCGACAGCTAGTTTCGATACAAAGGCTCGCGTGACGCGTATCAAAACGATGACATTTGTGGCATTTAAGGGCAGTCTGTGACGTAACGCTGTTGCGTTAGCTTCGGGTGATTTCATGTTGTTGCTTTTTATTCACTTTAACGACTTCTTCAACTCTTATTGTTGCTCCCTTTCTCCGTATTGAATGAATGGGCTTTTTGTGCGCATGCGTCCAGGAACGAGGTTTATAAACAAGACGTCACATGATTATGAAATTATAAAATAGATAAAAGAGAAGCATGTTTTCTTCGAGGTCTGCTGTAGTTGTCGTCTTTCGTCCCTCTGGCAGTGAACGGTTCTAATGAGTCCAAAGTAAACCAGTGTGTAGCAGCCAGTCTACTGTTCCTTGTGCCACCGCAACCATTTATAGCCTATACATTACAGCTCAGTCAGGGATTATGTTTCTGTGTGTGCCTATGGCTGACCCATGGGGAATGGGAACATGGCTAATGCTGATTCAAGTGTATAGATTAGCCTTACTTCTGGATCATGTATCTGAGACTCTCTGTATGTTTTAGTGCCTGGACATCATGGTGTGGGAGGTGGTGACTCCAACTGTGCTGTCAGGTCACTCTAAATGTCACCAAGTGCCGGAGCCCGAGCCTCAGGCAGAGGACACAGGTAACCACTGATTACAGCAGTTTATTAAACCTGCTTCGGTGCTATGGTGAAGCCGTCAAAAAGCCTCCCAAACAACAGTAAATAAAGAGAGGTCAAGATCCCTCTTACCCTGGTTTTGCTGGAGGATGCTTCAGTTTTTCTTTCCCACTGTCGCCAAGTGCTTGCTCATAGGGGTTTTCTGTATTATTGTAGGATCTTTACCTTACAAAATAAAATGCCTTGAGGGCACTGTTATTGTGATTTGGTGCTGTATAAATGAAATTGGACTGAACTAAGTTATTTAAAGCCCTCTTAAAGCATGTGGTGACTCTGCTGTTACCTTCAGAAATGATGACGGATGCAGATGGAGACCAATCGCACGAGTCGCTGCGCTGTGACAAACACTTCCCCTCCTCGCCCGGATTCCCCACTAGTGACAGTTACATGGAATATGGTACATAAGACGTGAGGAAGCAGCTTGTGTGCTTCAGCTCTTTTCAGAAGGAATTTAACCTTTTCTAATGTTTGTTTACTTCTCCTAGATGACCTCCCAGATCTACAGGAGGTTCGAGAGGAGACAGAGTCAACAGCACCGCCTGTGTACCAGGTGGGGTTGGGTGTGTCACACCAGGAACGAAGCACACAGGCACACAGCCCAGAGCCTCCAGACACACGCTGGCTGACACAGCTAGCACACATTGCCACCGGACCCCAGAGTCCACTGCTACAGGAGCCTCCTGATAGCAGGTAGGTGCATGCCCATAAACAAAACTTGAACACTGTACTGAAGGTACAAATGACTGGAAGTGCGTTTAGTCTTAATTTGTCTTGTAAACAAAGTGCAGTGATTCACAGCACCGTGACATTTAGCGACTTCTAGCAACTACGCTCTAAATAACCTTTGGTGACATGAAGCAGGCCGGACCCGAGATCAATTTTTCTCAACTTTCAGATGACTGACTGAAGCGACTACCAATGAGAGAGCTGTAGTAACCACCTGTGACACATCTGTGCTGAATCTATGTAGAGTCTATGTTATTTCCAGGTTATGGTTATGGTTATTTCCAGCTATTGGATAGTGTTTCAGAAGGGTTTATGGTTAAGATGCTCCTAGAGTGTATATTTAATATAAATGCCTCTTTAGATTACGGTGGTCTCCCTCACATCACACAGGGCCAATACTCTAAAAACTGTCTGAAACCATGTGTAGAGTTGTCTCAAGTCTGAGCTTTTCACTCACTGGGATTACTTGCACATTTGCTGACGTAACTATTTGAAACTCCGGACCTGTATTAATATGACAACCCACCGTAACAATATATTTTCCCCTTTAAAGGTAAATTATGTAAAATATGACCACTAGAGGTCAGTAGATTGCAGTCAGTTGAGTTTGGTTTTCAAGTGCATTATCCTAGCTACAGTGGCTCCTGTATAGCAATCAACTCTGGCTGCAATTTATCAGTAGTGAGTGTAGGTCAGTCTGCTGTTTACCTCAGCTAGTGTCCACATCTGTCTATGCTGCAGTAGGCATTGAAACCTCGTGGAAAGAGTCTGATGCGAGTCAGTGAGTCTGAGATGCTCAATTCTGTCCGATAACAGCTGTGCAGAGCCTCAAATAGTGTGAGAATGTAATAAATGATGACATAGATGGAATAATGTTAGCATATAACCAGCTGTGGTTGTTGTCTAGCCGGCTCATTGTTAGCTGTGTGGAAACAAGAGATTCGCAGGTCTAACACAAAAAAAAATGTTTATTAAAATGTTAAAGCCCTGACATGCAACATATGTGGCCGGTCTCTAGCATGCATACAACACAGCAAGGCGGAACAGCGACCCCTACTGAATGGCAGGGCAACATGGTGGCTCAAAGTGGTGTGGGCTCCTTTCAATTTTTAATGTATTAATTCTGAGTTTATGAGAAGGCACCATTTTTTTTAAGATATAATTACACATTAATCAGTGTATATTTATGAACATGACATTCTTTTATTCTATTAAATAACCTCAACCTTAAATGTACATGTCTACACTTTACAACAATGAAAATGTGTGTCAGAAACAGGCTTTAATCTCTTTTGGTTGTAATCTGAAGAACAGAAAATTTTCCTCCAAATTTTAACAATTCACATTTTAAAAAATCGCTTTTTAACATGTGAAAAGTCCCGAAGCAGCCAGTCACAGTGAAGCAATAGAGAATGGTTCATTGTTTTAAACTAGAGAACATAGAAACCAAACTAGTGCCATCTCCTGGGGAAATCCGGTACTGCATGTGTATGAGTGAAACATTCAAAATACATTTGAACTTACCTTTTTCATTGTTATAAGCTTATCAAACACATGTAATAGTTTTTCTTGCAGTGTCTTGTTTGGGATGGTCACATGACACTTTAGCTTCAAATGGAGGATATTATACAGTCTATGCCTACTTGTGGCACACAGGTTGCTGACATTAAACATACCAAAAATTACAGCTCGTGTTGACAAGTAGAAAAACTTTAGCACCACATCCGAGTGACAACAGCGAGCTTGAGGACATCATCTTGATTCCACATTACTTTGTGTTCTCGAGCTCTCTTTCAGCAACACGTAAGTGGACATTCTGAGCATTCACACTGACAAACCTGTCTTTTTGCAGTTCCTCTTCAGTCTGCATCCCAAGCAGCACCAGCGATCTACATTCCTACGCTCGGCCTCCTCCTCCACTCCCCAGCAGCACCCTGTCATCCCTCAGAGGTCATGGCAGGGAGCGTCAGCGCTGCAGGGTAGAGCCTTCTTATTTCCTGTGCTTCATAACCACCCATAGTCATTAATGGAAACTCATTTACACCACTGCTCCTATAATCGTATAAATTTAATACAGTCACATGTTTTTGGTTAAACCTCCAGAGCTTTTCTGGCCTTTTACAGCATACATTGGTCCTGATGATGCTTCTGTATCTTTCCACAGACAAGCAGTGAATGTGGCTCTGCAGTATCCACCAGATCTTCTCTGTCTGATGATGAAGACATGGGCTGGAGTTTTTCCTGCCCACCCACTGCCTGGCACTGTTTTCTCAAAGGTAGGTACAACACTTCCACACTCAGTCAAAGTGGACTGACTGTGTTCTTTCATTTCAGAGTAGCTCACTGCTCCTCCCTGTCACCAGGAACTCGTCTGCATTTCCACAGCAGCTCAAATATAGAGTGGCAGGAAGCTGAGGACTTGGAGTGTGCTGAGGAAGACTCTGCCAATGAGGATCAGTCTAGATTTCTGAAGGTACGTTAAGCAAGCAGCAGACCGCTGTGAGCGAATGCATAACAAAAACAAGCAGGGATCCACCAAAAGACACCACACAGTGAGCTACAAATACCACTTGTTCTTCTGCAGACTTATGGCTCTGAGGGTCTGCAGCTGGTGGAGCATGCAGAGATTGTGTTGTCTGGTCAGGCTGTGCTACAATTGACCTTTGACCCCGGCACATTTGGATATACCCCATTGACTGCCCGCTGCCAACTCGATCACCCCTTCTATGCCAAAAACAAAGGTACGAGCGTGGTTAAGGTTTAAAGAGACTAAACGGCATCAGTGTCTTTGCACACATTTCATCCTCCTTTCTGTCGTCAGGCTGGTCATCCTTTTACCCGAGCTTGACTGTGGTGCATTATGGGATACCATGTTATGAAATGGAAGTGGGAGACATGTGCCTGCCTCCGGGACACAGAGAAGCCAAGCACACCGAGGATTCTCTGGTCTTTGACACATTTAAAAGGTAACGCGGATGCTTGCAGTGTCATGCTTAAATACATTGTTATGCATACATGACTCAGTTTTAAGGGAAAGGTTCTTAAAACGGTAATCACGTGCCCATATAGAGTCGCTGGTTTGGGGTGAAAAAGAGGGATTCTGTGCTAAGAGGTAAAAATAGTGTTGTTTTGACCAGCTAAGCCAAAAGCAAATACCACTTCGTTTCAAATCAACCTCTGTTTGTCTCGTGCTCAGTTATGATTTTACTCCTCTGGACTCGTCGGCGGTTTACGTGTTGAGCAGTATGGCGAGAAGGCGACGTGCTTCCCAGTCCAGCGGGGGAGCTGTTTCTCCAGACAGAGACGTGCTTCAAGGTCCTGCACTTCAAATCTCCTTAATTATTACTCACTGATACCGTTTAGTGTGCAAGATGCAAAAATACCTAAAAAAAAAAAAGTTCATGTGAACCCTTCTTTGAACCCACAGATGTGCACAGTCCCGGCCATTCCCACGCCACTCAGCAAAAGTCCCCCAAAAACCAGCTGCTCAGTACACAGGGAGGCAGCAGCGCCACACCCACCAAGTGCAAGCGGCCAATGAACGCATTCATGCTGTTTGCCAAGAAGTTCAGAGTGGAGTACACGCAAATGTATCCGGGCAAAGACAACAGGTGGGTGTGTGGCGTGGTTGTTAGCGTGGGTGTTGTGTAGGAGGAATCAGGTGTGTGTGTTAGTAAATGTGTGCGTCTGCTCTGCAGAGCCATCAGCGTCCTCCTCGGTGAGCGGTGGAAGAAAATGCGAAGTGAGGAGCGTCGCGTGTTCACCCTGCAGGCCAAAGCACTCGCAGACGAGCAGAAAAGACTCAACCCAGACTGCTGGAAACGGAAACGAAGCAACTCTGTAAGGACGCACACACGCGCACAGCGTCACACAGTGTTTGTACTTGGGTTTCATCCTGCCTCTTTGTCTTGCAGGGCTGTCAAGGAAATTAAGAACAGAGGACAACTGACAGAGCCTGTTGGAGTGTACACACACACATACACACTTTTAAAAAAAAAAAAAAAAACCCAAACCAGCTGCTCCTGGTGAACACCTTGGGCTGCTCTCAACAAACATCACTTTCCTTTTTCTTGCCTTTCAAAGGTGCTACTTGTAAAATCTTGATGTGCTATAAATCATTAGTTCTTGATAGGGATCTTAACAGAGGTGTCAAACATCGCCTTTCTTTTTTAATGCTGCGGGACACCCGTAGTGTCTCCTGACAGGGGACCGGATATTTTTCCAAAGAGATGAGCGGATTTTAGCTGCAATGAGCAAAGTTCATCTCTACACGTGATTCTTACAGCAATGTGATAATATCCACAAAAAACAGAAGAGACTCTGATGATCTTCAGTTTCTCACATTATGCTTGAAACAGGTGGAAGTTGTGGTGCTTTTAGCCAAAGTAGAAAATGTAGCTATTTTTTCCAAAACTCTATATTGTACAATAAGAAATATACAATTTATTTTATTGCCTGTATTACTTGTATTTGGACTCAGTGTTATTGCACAAGACTACATATATTTTAACTTTGCTTTCATTTATCACGTAGCATTTAAAAATTAAACACCACAAACTCCTAAAGGGGGGCCTGGGTTTTATTCATCGCCCCACAAATTAAACGTGGCCTTTATTAGCAGCAATAATAATTTGCTGTATTTTAGTGAGTCTCCGGTAGTGCTTCACTTTTTCTCAGTAAAGGCTCCTCGTGTTATGTAAACAAATGTGTTTTACATTCGGCGTTAGTCACCCAAACCCGCCGTGTCATGTGGAGGACTGTGCATCACGTCACCCGTGTGATCACGTGACAAACCAGAGACTGCAAAATATCGTTTGAGTTCATCGAGTTGAAGTGATGAAGGGAAAAATAACCCAAGTTGAAGCTCTTTCATCATTGAGGTTAACAATTCCAGTGGCCAACAATGGAGGTAAAGAAAACCACTGACATGTGGTGGTGCAGTAACTCGAGGTCATCTAAAGAGGGTCATCTGTGCGTTGGTCCACCAGCAAATAGAAGCAAGTTGCTTCACATGAAGACGAGGCTTAAAACTCTACAGGGAACCTCACTCACTTGCCCAAACCTTTTATTTTGAAATAAGAAACAAATGTATTTAAGGAAGTAGAACCAAACTCTAATTGTACTTTAAACAAATTATTAGGACAGTAAATAATCCCACTGCTTAAAGTTTACTTTCCCCTGTGACTACTGGTGGCTTGACTCTGTGTGTTAAAAATTAATAAATAAATAAAAGTTAGATTAATAATAAAAATAAATATATATATATGTATTCTAGCCACTGTCAGGCAGGTAGTGTGCACACTGAGAAACATTTTGACACGCCCTTTGATTAACTGTTACTGTGAACATTCGGTGAAGTTAAATGCCAAGTAATCATCACGAGCAGTCGATACGATCAGGAACAGGAAAATGTAAGCTTTTGAGGTTGTGTGGTGTATTGTAGTCGGGATGTTTTTGGCAAAAACAAACAACTTTGTGAATGTGTTTACATGCACACTGTAAAGAGTAAAGACAGAAAATGTTTTTACATTATTGCGCCCTTAAAATTTAGATTTTCAAAAACGAAAAGGGGAAATGAAATGAAACAGCCCTGAGACCTCACGATGGTAGGGATGGTAGGGAATGCCTGCCAAAGGCAGTAAGAAGAGTTCTGGTAGACAATGATCCGCATTAAATAAAATAACAGTGCCGTTCCTCTTACTAAGTAACTGGAGGTGAGACACACGTCTGGGTTTAGAAAACTTTCTGCCTGAAAAGCGAGACCCCCCCCCCCCGTGTGCATGTAAACACACCCACAGCTAAAAAAGTTTGGGATCCAACAGGTGTGTGGGAACCCAGCTGTGTGAGGGTTTAGACAGATCACGCATTTATTACGAGACCGTGGGTTTGTGTAGATTTACTCTCCAGGCAGAGCGCAGCGAGGGTGGGCACTCTTAACTCCCACTGCACAACGAGGTTTATTCTTAATGCACTATATACACTTTATCTACTATATTTTTTTGTGACTGCTACAGTATAATGTGTAATGATAAACATTAATATGATCATATAGAAATCTATATTTTTGGTTTTGACTTAATCTTTGGTAACTTTTCGTGGTTGTGCTTTGGATTATTTGACTTTTAGTCACTTTGCCATCATGTCATGTACAGGTCCATCAGGGGAGGCAATGCAATACAGTTTATTATAGTCAAAATAAAAGTGTGATAAACCTGTAATGCTCTGTCTTCACTTTTCTTTGAGTCAGAAATAATAATAATAATGAAAAAAGAAAAGAGAAGACGTCTCCAATAAAGGTTTGAACAAATCTTTAATCTTGTTGCATTATACATACAGCGCCAGTTCATAGCTGGAGATAAAGGTGTAGACATTAAGCTGCTACTGTAATTATAGAGATAAAAAGAGATGCCTTTTCATTAAAACTATAAACATGATCAATATTTCCAGGCTAAAATTATCAAATAGAATTCACACAGTTTTATATATATATATGTGTGTGTGTGTGTGTGTGTGTGTGGAAAGGACTAGAAAATCACTTTTTATAGTAAAATAGAAAATATGTAGAGGTACAGTATAAACATGAAGTAATTTGGCCTTTAAAGTATTCTGGAATATTTACACGCAAAGACTTTTTTATTCCAGTTCGAACTGATCTGTGATTTACGGCAGAAAGAGATTCACAGGTTGGCTAATCGTGTCTGCTGCAGTAGAAAATACTGGGACCCTTTTAGAAAAATGGAAACAGCCACAGCAAGTGCTACCAAGAGTTTCCTTGTCAGCCTGTGCCGCTGAGAACGTGAAGCCTCCCAAAACATCAGCAGTTTCTGTTCGTCCCCACGCACGGGTCTCTTTTCATAGCACTGAGTTTTTACAACTCGACGGAAAAATTTTTTTTTTCTTATTTCTGCCTACATCTATAAGAAAATAAGAAATATCATCTCTTAAGATTTATTTTCAAAAGGTGGTTTTTGAGCCCCGTATCACTTTAAATCCCAGGTTTGGTCTTTTTTCGTCACTTTTGTCTTTTTTTTAACAAAACAGCCGAAACCAAAGCCTTTTTTAACGAGATTAACAGCACAGGGGATCACCTTTAAGAAAATAGATAAAAATAACTCACCAGGATTTTGGCATATTAGTCACAATAAAATAAAATAAAAAAACTGGTTTAAAAGTACACTAACGTGATGTACAAAAGGCACCGGGTACCACAGACCATGGAGCCAGTTGAAAGGTGATGTAAACGAGCAGCCGCTTCAGTTCTCACCAGAGAGGCCTCGAGAGGTTTGGCTAGTGCCAATGTGATTCTAATTAAGCGTACATGGTAGTTTAAGCCCCAAAATGTGCTGGTTAATGTGTAGTGCATTGGATATTTTGCAGGGAAACGGAGGGTTGTCTGGCATTGTTTCCCTTTTTTAACATTAAAGTAAGAATTTGCACTTTATCTACACTAATCAGTATTTCTGCAATTCCACTTTGCCTGATCACTTCTTTAATATTGATTTCTGTTCTTTTCTCTTAGAAGGAAGGGGAAACCTATGATAGTAATAAAAGAATATACTATTAAAATGAAAGACATGATGAATAAAAGAAGCATTAAAGATTTAGACAGACTGAATTTAAGTATAATGGATCTGTCAATAAAAATGAACAAAAAACATGCTCCGTGCAGACCAGTGTCAGACACAGAGATGGAGCATTTATATTTTCTTGTTGGAAGAAGCGTTGAGACTTTCTTGCCACTATCGCCTAATTCCACTTAACCTACTAACCCACTAACTGCACGTCTTTGGACTGTGGGAGGAAGCCGGGGTACCCGGAGCTGACAGGCCACAGTGCTAACCGCCCTTCCACCGTGCTGCCCCTAATTCCAACTAATGCTTTTAATAGTGATTAAACATAAAACAATAATGTATTGTTAGAAATTTTGCAACGCCAGAAAATGTGTATGTTAATCATCACATCTGCACTTAGTATTATCTGATCTGTGGTGCTGAAGAGAATTTTTCAGTTTAATGTTTAAACATTAGTACTGGAGTTGTTAATAATAATGAAAGATACTTGTCCACTCATAAAGGGTCCCTTAGAAGCAGGTGGTACCTTTTTCTCTGATCTGGTAGATTGTGCAGCCTTGTCTGCTGTGCATGCTAAGCTAACAAAAAGGACACTTTCAGGTGTTTCATCATGGCTTGTTGGGCACAGTGAGACTTGTCTTCATAATAAATGATTGAAAGGGAAGAGATGTTAGAGCTGAAGTCTTTTAGATCACGAGGCGTTTCATTAGATTGTTCTGTTTTGAAAAATGATCTTATAAATAATGTTTCTTGAATATGCAGTAAGTGAAAGTATTAGCATGATCAGCAGATGTAGTCTTTTCTTCTCATAATCTCAAATGTGCGCTCATTTATTTTCTCTTTCGTGCTCATTTTTGCGTGCATGTCTACATGAGCGACTCCAAGCTTTCTGCGATGTTGGTCTGGCCCAGCGGTACAGATCCGTTGGTCTCTGGATTCTGCAGGGCTCTCTGGTCCTCCTGACTGCTCACCAGGCTCAACACGGCTCTGTACAGATACTGGTACTGCTCCTGTAGGGGGCAAAGAGGCAGAACACTGGTAAAAGCATGCACCTGTTAGCTGTTTCATCCATTTATTACTTCTAGGCTGGACAACTGTGATTCATTATTATCAGGTTGTCCTAAAAAAAAAACCCAAAACATCCTGAAACCTTCAGTTGATTCAAAATGCTGCGGTGAGAGTACTGACAGGGACGGGAAAGAGAGAGCATACTTCCTGTTAAACCCAGAATCAAATTTAAAGTCCTTCCCATCACATACAAGCTCTTGAATAATTAGGTCCCCTTTTATCTTAAAGACCCCATAGCATCAGCACTTCACTCTCGCACTGCAGGCTTACTTGTTGTTCCTAGAGCATTTAAAAGTACAATGGGAGGGAGAGCCTTCAGTTTTCAAGCCCCTCTTCTATGGAACCAGCTTCCAGTTTGGATTCAGGAGACAAACTCTACTTTTTCTAAAAACTTTCCTTTTTGCATACACATATAGTTACAGCCTGGTCCATTGACCCCAAGTTTCTTCCTTTTAAAACTGTGTTTTCCCTTCCCACTTTCACCAAAGTGCTTACTTATAGGAGGTTGTCTGATTGTTGGGGTTTTCTCTGTATTATTGCAGTCTTTACCCCACAATATTAAGCACCTTGACACGACTGTTGTTGTGATTTGGTGCAATTTATTTAATTTTTTTCTTTCTCTAAATTATGCTGGTAGGTGAGAATTAAAAGTAAACATTCTAGTACTTACTATATCATTGAACACCCCTGGCCTCATGAGGTTGGTCATTCGTGCCACTTGGTAGACATCTACTGATCCCTCCTCCTCTAGCTGATTGGACAGGGTGGTGAGGGCACAAAAGAGTCCTGACGTAGCACCTCCCAAACTACACATCCGCACAAAACCATTAAGAACATTAGAGGGACTTAAACAAATGTACGGCCTTATTAGGAGTCCGACTGGTACTCACGGATCATGTACGATCACCGGTCCCTGTGTGTGCGTGCTCTGCTCCCTGACTCTGTTAACCACGTCAAAGCTGTTTCTGATCGGACTGTCTGGGTTGGGCCAGCAGGTGGTGCTGTACTGACGCACTTCCAGCACATAATTGTTCTAGATGAAAAAACTGTTTTAAAGTCTCAGACTGTATTAAAACATTTTGATGGCTGTAAAATATTCTCTTATATTGCGTGTTACCTGTGGAGACTGGACCGTGAAGTCCTGCACTAAAAGTCTCTCATCATTAGACAGACACATGTGCTCCTCCCTGGAGTATGACACAGTGAAGCCGTCAATGCTCAGGGGCTGGTCTTTACTAGGCCAGTACGCAGGATACTCTTCGTCTCTCTGAGATACACAGCAAACATGTTTACGTATATGTATATACACACACACACACTGTAGTCCTACATAGAGTATGTACGTGTTTTTGTACCTGGCTGTGTGACTCTGGCAGGCGGACTACGATCTGTGCATTGTGTTCCCAGATCATTCTCCAGAAATCTGCCACCGTGCTGCTCAGAGGAGTCTGGCTCACTATGAACTCCTTAGTGTAGTGATGTCCCTGTGAAAATACGAGCAGCATTACACCACCAGCTGATGTTTTGCCGAGGTGGAGACTGGAAGACATTTCCAGTGGTCTTACCATCACGTAGGATGCATTGATGTAGCCTGTGGAGTTTGATTCTGAGGCAGTCAGAGTGACTCTGGATCTCTCCACTACACAGAGACATGGAGTGATTATTGAACAGGTTGTGGAAGAAATGATGATGCATCAGGTAACTTGTTGTCATAATCTTGAACCAATCAGCAGATTAATCTAAAGGTCAGAGTCATAACAACTTTGTATAGAGTTACTTAAAACGATCTTTCTCACTTCCAGTGTTTGCACTGACGATACAGGCCTATAGGGATCAATATGGGGATTCTAAATATCACGTTATAACTTGCATCCAAATATCATGTCACATTTGATCTCTGAACTCTACCTTTCTTCTTGGTTTATCCCAAAATGTGTGCTATGTATGTATGCACTGCTGTTCTCATGCTACCTACCAGCAACCACATGAAACTCACGAATCTGCTCTTTCTAACATTACGCATTTCAGGCCTTACTGGTGAACGGCTGAATTACTTTTGTACTTCTTTTTACTGCAAAAACTTCTTAAAGTAAACTTAAAAAGCAAAGAAAACAAAGTGAATATATAGACAATACAACACTGTTCACTTCAGAGTAAACAGTGTCTAGAGAGGGAGCTGCCTTCGCGGAGGTTTGGTTAATACAAGACGTGAGTGCAAAGTCAACAGAATTTGGGATTGTGTAAAATGTAAACTCAAAATCAGCTGTAATAATGATGCAGATTTTGGAAAAGGCAAAGATTAAAACAAAAAAGCAGCACCTGCCTTTAGGCCTTCATCATGCATCTGATGAAATTACCAGAAATGAACTGCAACATATTGCTGGGAGTTGCCTGCTTTGCCCAGTTAGTAATCCAGATCTGCTTACCAGGCATGAGAGCTCTGGCTCTGTTCCTCTCAGCGTTGCCATCTTTCAGGGCAGTGCTGTAGTCTGCGTGCTTCGCCTGACGCTGACTAATTAACTGAAACACAAAAATAAAAACATTTGGTTACATTCACATAACAGGGACGTCACCAGTGATTCATTACATGCTGGTGCACAAAAAGGAAGCACGCCGTACCTTGAATTGTTTATCCATACGTGTCCTGCCTGTGGCACCAGGGGTCAGCAGGTCAGAGACGTAATTGTGGAGGAGGTCAGACGTGACCAAGGTGTCCCGGCTCAAAATAGCTTCAACTAGGGCATCGTGGATGAATACGTACTGCTCCTAGAAGACAGCGAAAAATTGCCTTGCTGTTCTCAGTAAGGTATGTCTGAATGCTCGTCTTTGTGAAACACTTTTAACTGCCACAAGTTACATTTTTACAAAAACAAATCTGATATGAATGTGTTTCCTCTGGCCTTTTCTGTTTAGTCATCTAGTCTGCCTTTACATTAGTGGCCTAGTTTGCCTTTGCTTGAATAAAATGGAACAAGTAATGACTTTGAGGCTACGAGGCGCTCACAAAAAAATATATTCAAAAAAGCTCAGCAGCAGAAATCAAGACCCAGTTAGTCAAAAATGTGCTGTAAGGAAATACGGCATGTGAATGAAATAATAATAATGTGTGGGGCTATATTTTTTTAGTCATCCTCCAAACAAAAGGAGCATATAGTGAGCTAACACACCAATCGACAAATGCCTCCATCTGCACAGTGACGTGGTTGTTCAGACCTCATCACACCGGCTAACAGTCCGTTTCTGTAAATTACCCTAAATCTAGCCACTTTTTTTTTGTTTTTATTTCTTTGTAACGGTATAAACAATGAAAGATGGTGGATTGGCCAATCGGTCATGTTCAACTCTGTGCTGGACAAATTACAGCCGATGATGTCGAACTTTAAAGTTCTGTATGGAGATAAAAAGGAACGTGATCTGTCCTGTAACTTCTTTACGCTGCGCTGATTGGCTTTTCTATCGCAAGCCCCGTTTCTCTTATTTGTTTATCGCCCACTTTGCGCCAGAAAGAGGAAACCAGCGGCTGTCGCGCTAGAAACAACAGCAGCACGTTTAAGCTTGATAAGCTGTTAGAATTGATTTAATATTACTTCCTAGCATCAGTTGATGTTTGCTGGAGCCACCGCCGTAAAAGCTGCTGTCATGATATCAGTTTGGATATGTGGTGAGAGGGAAACATGAAGATAAAACCAGGAGATGTCCTTACTGAATCATCTAAGCTGAACATGTGATGGAGACACAGGTTTACCTTTTAGGTGACATGCATGAGTTGAAGGGAAGTTATGAAGTGTTTCTGAGAGACAAATAACACCAGGATCATTTTCTACGGAGTTGACAGCTGGTAACTGTGCAGGGGCGGATCTAGCAAAGTTTTGCCAGGGGGGCAGGTAGGGCATTCACAGGGAAAGGGGAGCACAAATACTTTTCTTTCTTATTCTCATGTAAAATGTCTATTTAAAAAAATAATTATCTGAATCTTAAAACCAAAGTTTTCATATAATGTAAAATGTATAAAGTCCATTATTGTATGTAATAAATATTAAGTCTAATCTGTATCCTAGTAAGCTGTAGTACTTTTTCCTTTGGTAAAGAACCATCTGTGCAGTCTGCAATTCTGCAGAAGAAAGATGTGGAATCTATTTAATTATTGTAGAAAAATAATTAATTTCTGTGCATGTATTTTACACGTGCATTAAAGTTGATTAAGCATCATGAGGAGAGGGTGGGGGGTGGTTACTTATTTTTTTGCTGGGAATTGGCAACCCTATTAGTTAGGCTGTTTAATATTTCCGCTAAATATTGTTTAGAATACCAGAATAGGTAGAATGGCGTGGGCTTCAATTTATTAGATTGATACATACGTATATACCAACAAGACCGTGTACATCACTGTCACAACAGTGTTTGTTTTAATCAAAGGCTTTATGGCTTTTCCTATAATACCTGTTGGGCCGGTCTCTAGTCAAAATGCCCGGGCTGATTTTTTTGTCCCAGTCCAGCCCTGGTTTAAATTATTATTACTGAGATTCCCCCCACAAAAAGAAAGGTGATATCCCACAGCTTTGTCACCCTCTTACCTCTGTCTGAACCAGGAAATTCCTCTGTGTGCGGACATGTTTCAGGAAACCAAGAACGTTCACTGTCCCTTGATCCTGGATCTGCTGCAGCATGCTGTCTATCACAATGTAGGTTCCTGTCCTTCCCACACCGGCGCTGTGACAGACACACGCATTGCAAGTTATTGTTGTGTGTGTCTGCGGTAAGTGTTAAAGAGCACTAAATCATTCCACACACACACTACCTGCAGTGTACCAAGACAGGTCCCATCTCCTGCGTGCGGGCCCTGGAGGACGCTCTGATGAAGGAGAGGACAGGCAGAGTGTATTCTGGGACGCCCATGTCTGGCCACTGGGTGTAGTGGTAATGGAGGACTGTGTGTTCGACTCTCCTTTGAGATACCTAGAAGATCAAAGAGGGTATGAGAAACCTAACCTCAGAGCCATTTTGGACTATCACTGCTATCACTGCATAGAGAGAAGGGCTGAGTGTGCACGTGTGTGTGTGTACCTTATTTGCAGTATCCCTGACAGTGAACGTCCGAAGTGTGTAGTAAGCGAGTGTCTTGGTGTTTTTCAGCGTCACCTGATAAGGCCCATATTCTTCCTGGTTCTCCTCTGGCCAGTACTGGTCACATTTTGTCTGTAGAAATGGGGAAAAAACTAGATTATGTGGATGTAGTTTAACATCTGAAGCCACAGGAAAACAAAGCCAGCCTGCACTAGTGTGTCCAGTGTCTGATTGCAGTGAAACTAAATGAAAGACCTGACGTGAATCAGCTGGTGTCTGGTCATGACAAGAGATAGAAGGCACAAACTAAAAAGAAATCAGCTGCCCAGGGTTAGCGTGAATCATATCAGATTAAACTGAATTATGTCAGTGGTGAGGCTTGTGCTCGTGTGAGCTCCTACCCGTCCTTTCTCCTTCAGATTGGTGATCATGACAATAACTCCAACATTCTGCTGCCAGATCATCCTCCAAAAGTCCTCCCTGCCTGATTTTAGAGGCCCCTGAGCTGCGATGTATGCCCTTGTCCTCTCATAACCCTGCAAAATGAAACATCAATTGGTTTGCAGCAGCCTGGATAAAATGTGTGTACATGTAAAAGGAACTTTACCTACATCGACAAAGTTAGCGTTGATGTAGTCTCCACATGTCCCATCTCTGTCCAAACTGTTGGAGAGCTTAACCCTACTGTGGTCATCTGAGACGGGGAAAAAGGGTAATTAGCGACATTCCTGCTGGCTTTCACAGTTAGAAGTTGAACAGTGATGCAGTGAACAGTGAAGGATGACATACAGGCCAGTATGTTTATGTATCGGTTCTTGTTTTTGTTGTCAGGGTGGTTAGAGCTGTCTGTAGTGATGCCCATGTCCACTGTGCACGCCTGCACCTCCTGAAACACACAATCCAATACTGATAAGAATGAGGGTAATTACTCAGATGAACAAATGAGGCTGTTTTTCTTACAAGCAGGGATGCCATACAAATAAAATTTAATCAAATGAGAAGAGGAGCTGTTTATAGAAATAAGAGAAGAAGAAATAAAGTTACACCATAGGATTAGACAAGTCACCATAGTACAAATGTTTTCATTCTATCATGATGACCCCATATTTAAGCCTCATATTGGAATAAAGCTCTGGGATGTAAAGGCGACTATTAACAGCAAGTCTCAACAAGCAGCAACCTCGCAGAGCTTCCTGGAGTGGCCACTTAAAATGAAGCATGTTTAGAGCTTGGCAGACAAAATAACTTTGGTCTCTAAAGCTGCTACACCTTTTATGACTTTATGAATTGTACGGGAATTATTTTGCAGTTCACCTTGTTAAACGTTTTCAAGGTTTAAACATAGGTGTCTGTAGCCACTAGCCCTCTGCTAGGCCACACCTTAGCTAGCTTGAGACATGGAGCTGGCACTCGTGACTGTTTTTGTGCATTTGAAGTGATTTAATGCAGACATCTGATAAACAACATGGATTACTGTATAGTTAAGTGTGCTAATAGTCCTTCCAACAAGTCTATCCTTCAGTTTTGGTGAGTAACATATATATTTTATTTGTTTCTTTCTCTGTGCTTTGTACCCATAAAGTCAAAGGATACCGGTTGCTAGCATTGGCGGATGTGTCATCAAAGTTACTCTTATATTTCTCTGTATTTCTGCTGTTTTAACTAACTTCCAACTTGCTTTAACTCTGTAGACCATATATTGTGTGTAAAACATAATGAGTGCAGTCAAAGTAAGGATACTTTTTTTTTCACAATTAAACCATCATTATGGAACACAAAATTTTAAAATGTAAATTTTAGATTTTTTGCGTTGCAGGGTGTTATCGATTAAACTTGTAAAAGTCAGGACAAGAACACAACAACAGCTCTGCAACAGGAGAGGGATGGTAGGTGTCTTACCTCGTAGGACTCTTTGACAATCTAATGGAGGGTGGTGAGGATGCAGAAAGCACGACGATGGTGGAGATGAGAGGAGAGTGGGATAGGGGACCAAGATGATGGACAGACAGACAGACAGGGAGTCAGTGCAGGTACAGGATATAGGGGTTCAGATACACACAGAGAGGTGTGTTTAATGTCCACAGCTCCCATCTGAGCTGTGGACTTTAAACCTGCCACTATGTAAACCATGTTCTGTTATAAGTATAATTATAAATCGGGCTCATTTTAACGTGATGCTATAGAAAAAGTAAACAAACACAAGTCGTCCTGGCAGTTATAAGGGAGAAACAAACTTCATCTAATCCTATCTGTGTGTGTTTCTTAGGAGGTTCATGCTAGGAAACAGGGGTGACTAATGTCATGCAAATGTACCTGTTGAAATTAATCCATGTGTTTCTCTCAAACCCAACATTCAGAAATGTCAGTACTACAAATAAGACTAATATCGCTTTTTTCACATTCTAAACAAGCTAAAATGGAGATTTTAAAAGCCTGAAAGTCAACAGGTAGTTTGCATATAGCTGTCCTAGCATTTACAAACCTGTCTTTCAATTATAAAGTCCAGTTTTCAGGTTGACAGCTTTAAGTTTAGAGTCTGGTGTGAGAAGAAAGCTGGACTGCCATGGTTAGTATCCAAACAGCCATCCTGCATGTTGATGTTGCACATGGACGTTACACATCAACGCTATGCTAAATGATCTGCCTAAAGAACGTGATGTTAATAGAGATATGGAAGAGCATTAAGGCATAAATGACAAATGAAATACTTATACACATGGACCAGAGCTAGGCGATCTATTTATATGCTGGTTACATTTTTGTACAAATCCAAAAACAAGAACTTAAATTTTAGTAAATCTCCTGCTGTAACTCACTAGATTTTTTTAAAAACAAAAATATCTTCTTCTGAACCCAAACACTGTGACTGGAAATCTCACCAACCTCAAATTCTTTGGAGAAAGTGTTGGTGGTCTGGAGCTCCATGACATGCTTCACAAACTGCTTCACTGTCAGCGGCTCGTGACCATCTGGAACACAAGACTGAATGTTAACTACATCCTGATCACCTCAGCCTAACTGTGCTTCAGATGGTAGTTATAATAGGACTACTAGGGGATCCTTGGAGCATGTCACCTGTAGCCAGCAGCAGGGGTGTAGATGGAGCAGATACAACTTTAGGGGATGTGTCATCTGGGTAGAAATTAGCTGCCTGGAAACAGTTTCTGTGACATACACACAGACACAAAATCTGAATCTAAGTAAAGCGCAAGGGTGAAAACTATACAGACAGGCGCAGTATGTTTGAGTTGGCGCTTACCTCCAGTAGATGAGTATTCCCACCAGGACCACCAGACAAAGGATGGTGAGAGTGGAGACAACAGCCAGAGGAACGACTGTCCTCTTCTCCCTGTCCACACCCTCAACAAGTCCGACCCGAGACTCGTGGCTGCTGTTGCTTCCCTCTGTAAGAGAGTAGGAGACAAGTTTCAAGGTCAAGAATGAACGATGAACTATTAAAGTGCAATTATTTAAAAGAGAGCACGAAAAAACTATAAATAAGAGTTTCAAACTGTTCCCCAAAAGTTCCTGTAAAAAACGATTGGTCTGGAATTAAGTGTGGATCTAACGCCCATAATTGGACATAAGTAATCAAACTTATAAAGGTGGGATTGACTATATTATATACTATACTACATATATTTAACTATACTATAGGACTATACTATATTTAAGAGGTGCTGTTAACAAAACTTGTCTCAAATCACCTGTGCTCCTCCTACCATGAGATGTCTGTTATCACCTTCTAAGATGACACACCAAACAAGCGGCTTCCTACCATGGATGTAGTAAGAAAGCTGAATATACTATCAATCAGATTTCCTATTGTCCCACAGAGAAAAGCACCTCAGATAGTTTCTCTTCTTTGAGTTTTGGTTTGTTCTCCTCGAACTCCTGAGAAAAAGGTCTGGGTCTTCATCTGCTAAAAGTTCAGACCATCAAACATGGAAATGTTCTGTCTGAAATCTTACCACATAGTCAACTGATTCACATTTAACTGTCCCTGTCTACACCGGTAATATTGCTTTTGTATTCTACTTGATTAGCGACTCTGATCAAGGTTAAATTAAGAAACGTGCACCACCTCAACCTAGTCAGCTGAAATTTGACTAGTATGCAAGTCACACTCTGTAACAAACAGCAAGGGCTGTGTCAAATACTACAGTATTTACCTTCCAGTTGCTCCTCCGTTGCCTTGTTGGCGTCCATCGGTCTGACCCGAGGAACAAGACGTCCCAACTCAGGGTTTCTGGCACCATCAAACAATAACCCGTCTACACTGGAGAACTCCTGCACACTGTCCTCGGCTATAGCCTCTCTGTCCTCTTTACTGCCTCCCTTTATGTATTCTTTATTCTCAAAAGCAGATTCAACCCCTGAAAATGGACTGGTAAGGCTTTTGTTTTGATTGTGTTTATCAATGCTGCCACCATGGCCTTGTTCTTCACTTTGGTCAAATAGTATGGACTCTGCTTTTCCACTTTTTGAAAAAGTGCCTTTGGCATTATTGTCACCTACGGTTTTGAAAACTTTGTTACTGTTATTAAGTACCTTTGGATCTTCTCTAAGGTCGAGCCCATCGTGCTCTCCAGAGCCACTGACATCCTCAGCCCCGCTTCCACTATCGCCATATATCGTCGTTCCTAGTAAACTTACCACGATGCTTTTTTCTTTTAGCATTTCCTCAGTATTCCTTAAACTCTCATTTGCTTTTCTCTCTGCTTTCTTTAAGCTCTCATTTCTTACTCTCATTTCTCTTATATTTTCTCCCTCCTCTCTGTTTAGCTCACTTTCATTCTCCTTCATCTCATTCTTTGCCTCTTTTTCATGCTCATAGTTTTTGCTTTTTGTTCCATCTTTGTCATTGCCAGCAATGATGATCACTGATTTATCATTATCAGTGACCATCTTAGTTACTGGTGATCTACTTATGTCCTCAAAGCTAATAGTTGACATTTCTAACACTGAAAACTCAGTTTTAACTGCAGCAGCTTCATTGATTTCCTCATTGAAGCCATTGCTGCCAAGGCCTGAGCCTGATCCACTGTCTTCTGCTGAACTCTCTGACAAATCCAGACTTTTGGAATTAAAGAAAAACGCCATTGCACTGACATTGTAGTCATCCATTTGTTTATCCGCCCTGGCTTCCATTTCTGTCCTGCTATCACTCTGAGAATGAGGAGACTTGTTGTCCTTTCCATCAGCAGTGTTTGTTTTTGACGGGTTTATGGTACTCCAACCAGAATTAGGAAGAGAATAAGGGGCAAATAACTGATCCTGTGAATATATGGTAGAGAACTGAGGGTATTCTACATCAGTCTGTAAAGGAACAAAAGTGGGCTCATCAGAGGACTTGTCACTATGATGAACGATAACACCACTTTTTCTGTTTTCATTGAGTGCAGGAAAAAGATGGAAGATGGTAGGGTCTTTGCTGAAGGGTGTCTGTGATGGCGGGATTACACTGGATAAATCTCCTTTGTCTGCGACTGAAGGGTCGATGAAAATCCCCTTTCGATTGTTTGTGAAGCCAGACGAGGCGTCAATGGCCGAGTCTTCAACTCTCGATGTAGCTGTATTTGCTGGAAAATATTGCAAAGTCAAAAAAAAAAAAAAATCCAAGAAATCTACAGAAATATCTCCTTTCATATTGTGTTTCTCAGTCAGGAAAGATGGAAGAAAAGGAAAGAACTGTTCTTCATTGAGTCTGTGAAAAGGTGCCATCAAGGTTGCTCACTAACAGATGAGGCACCCTGGAGAGGAAGCAAGGCCTTCAAAGAGGACAGAGGAGAAGAACAACCACCAGAGTGCGCTGTTGAGGCGCAGAAAGAATTCAGACACAGTCCCAAAGCAGATGATAATCACCAAGCTTGAGTGGATTCAAGTAGATTATATTGAGCAAGGAAAAAAACGTGACCTTCTTGAAGTATGTGCTGAAAGATTGACAAGAGAATCAAACATATTTGATTTCTGGACCACAACCCAAAGCAAGAAAGGAAGCTGCTCATTATCACTCTAATCATCAAAGCCAACATATTTTTCCTGGCCATCATAATTACCACCACCACATTATCCACATCACATCACTAAACAACTGATCAGAGAGCGCAGCAGTGATTAGCTGCACAGTCGCAGGCCATTAGTGGAGAAAAGCAAACATCCACCACACTTAAATCCAGCTTTCCACCACAGAAGAACTTAATAAGTTCTTATGCATTACAATTGATCAAAATTACAATTCATAACTGCTTCTATTAAGCCCTGTTGTTTTTTTTTGTCTAAAGGTGTGTTCAACTGATTTTTAGAGAAAGTGTTTCATCTCACCATTGAACATGGGCTGAGTCGTATGCATCAGCACTCTGAGGAGAGAGGAGGTGGTGAAGGACTTGAAAACTGAATCGGCAAGCGTGTTGCTGGGGGTCGCCGCCTTTTCTGTGTTCCAGAGAGACGAGGGCGGCGGTGTTTCTGGTACGGGCTCGTTTACAGGGGCATCGTCGTCTTCAGGGGGCGGTGGGAAGGCTTCATCCACTATATAACCTACCAACAGAATATAAACAAAGATGGTGTGAAGTAGACACGTTGTGCAGAAACATGCCGGGACTTGGCATTAGCCAAACAATATTCCGGAAAGTCTAAATGTTCTACAGTGATTATAATTTCAGTTTAAATGCACACAAACAGTTTCAATCTGAAAGTAAAAGATTTGTACCACTGGAACGTGCCAAGCGGTACAAATCTTCTGTTTGTACCTGTTAGATTAAACTCCCTCCTTGCTCTGCATTACAAGCTGCAATAGCAGAAATGAACAGAAAGAAAGAGGACAAGCACTTCTTCTCTAATCTGACCTGGCACTGCAGAGGCAGACATGGTTGGAGGGGAGGTGATGATTTCCTGTGGATAGTTGTTGACTGTGTCTTCATAGAAGACATCTGTGATTTGGAGATCCTCCATAGGAGTGGTGTTGAGCTCTGGTGAAGTAGAAGGAAGGCTATTTCCACTGGCTTGGTGTGGCGCGCCTTGATCTCTTGTCTGTGAGCAAACGAGAAAGAACAGATGAAGAACTGAATTAGGCTGAATGAATAAAGTTACTTGGGAATTTGTTGCTGCAGGTAACACTGAGTCTTTACATGTGTTCAAATCAAAAGTTTCAAAGTGAGAAAGTCAAAGTAAATTGCGGTATGAACAACTACCTCATGTGGCAGCACTGACAGCGATGCCTCTTCTGTGATTTGCCGGCGAATTGCTGGCAGAGAGGTTGAACGAACAACTGGAAATAGGAAGCCCGGTTGCTCGGTTATCTCAGAAACCCATATTGCGCTATTGCCCTCAAAGCCTGCATTAGTGAAGGGCCGGTTCATCATCTGGTCAGCTTCAATCCAGTTCTGATCCACGTCATGAGATTTTTGGCCCTGTTTCTTTGTGACATTCTGAGAAACTGGGGCCTGGGTGGGGGTCTTCGGGGTCGGAGTGGTGCCTTCTTGGACTGGAATGTTCTGGCTGGCTTGGGTTCGGTCTGTGGGCTGGTTCTCATGATATGTAGGTTGGTTCTGGTAAACTCTGGTCTGTTCCAATGGAATCTCCTCCACTGGGCTGTTGTCCTCTGAAGCTAAATGCACTGGATTCTGCTTGGCTGGCTTCTCCCATCTGACTATGGACGAAAGCTTAGAAGAAAAAGAAAAACCAGCTATGTCACATGTACACTGGAAATTAGTAACAAAAAATGAAGGAATTTTACTATTTCACCTCTTTTTCCTGAGAAGAGTGAAGAATTACAGTAGCATTACTGTTTTTTCTGGTAATTCCAAATCAACATGTCCCTCATAAAGTCTCTCACCACCTTTTATAAAGCTCTCACAGCCTCTACAAATGTAATTACCTTCATTTGCATAATAATTAGATGCACTGATTTGATTGCCGACAGGTCAAAAGTCAGCTCTGCAAAATAATTGCACAAAATTCAGCTCAATTATGTGGTCAAGTGACAACACGGATAACTTAGACAAGCGTACCTCCCTATTTCCTTCCAAATCCTTTGCGACAGCTTCAGGGTCAGAATCACTTTCTAAAACAAGAAGAAAGAAAAACAAGAGTGAATGTAGTGAATGTAAAAACGTGCTCTCACCAGGAGCATGCTCGTGTGTCTTTGTACCTGGGTCTTCCAACGGCATGTCCACGATTATCTGGTCGCTCCATCGTCCTCTGAGTCCATTGGTGCAAACAGCCACCACCTGGACCACATAGCTGCTGTTGGCCAGCAGGTTGGAGATGATGGCACCCTGCAAATTCACATGGGTGTCAAATCAACTTTCATTAATTTTGTTTAACTTAGACTCATGTAGGATTCTTTTTAAAAGGCCATAGCTGACTTTTCATGTTACTAATGTGAAAACTACTTTCTGCTTCTCCCTTACTTCTGATACAACCTGTAAGTCAGGGGTGGTGAACTCGAGGGCCGGTGTCCTGCAGGTTTTAGATCTCACCCTGGGTCAATACACCTGAATCAGATGATTAGTTCATTACCAGGCCTCTGGAGAACTACAAGACATGTTGAGGAGGTCATTTAGCCATTTGAGTCAGCTGTGTTGGATCAAGGACACATCTAAAACCTGCAGGACACCGGCCCTCGAGGCCTGGAGTTCACCCCCCCTGCTATAAGTGAATTCAAAGTGAATCCTCCTGAGTCGAACCGATGGTCTTTTTACATTGAATTTACACTCACCGTGACACTTTTAGTGTCTTAAAGATATACTCAACATTTTGAACGATTGCTAAAGATCAATTTGCATCTCTCTGCCTGTTCACTTGCTACTTCACACACACACACACAATCGCTCATCTTTTTTCAAGTACTCTCTCTCTCAGAATTACCCACATGGATGACACACAGTCCTGGATGTCTTCAAGTATAAGAGTTAAATTCACCACCACTATCACACTGAAACAAATATGGAGCTACAGGTCCACGAAAAACGGATGGTAGGAATGCTGGATTTTTGCCAAGTGCAGGAAATGACCGTAATTTCTACCATTGACCTATTTATCAGTTCAATATTCCTGTGTGGACTATAGATAATGGTACAAAACAATATGAAATTACACATCCAGGCGTTGTTTTTTGTGGAGGGATATAAAAAGATCTTGCATACCACATCCTGGTCTCCATCGGTCCTGTACTCCTGCTTGTGCTGGTCTTGGCCCTGCAGCTTCTGGTATGTGACAGTGTACCAGTCGATAGTTGTGTCATACACTGCTCGGGGACGCTCCCAGGTCACCATGATGGTGGTGTCGTTCTGAGCATCAGCCTGAACATTCTGTGGCTCAGAGCTGCAGGCTGGAGGCAGTTCAAAAAAGACAGGTTGCCAGCAATTTCTATAAATAGCATGCAAGAAACTTTAAACAAAAAAAAGATTTAGAAATAAAGATGACAAGTGAACGATGAGCAATGATGAGTATGAGCAACACATAAGGAAGTTTCTGAGGTAACTTGATGTTAATCAGATGCTGAAACTGGAAGGTTGAGTGTATGCGTGCGTGTGTGTATGGGTGGATGAATTTGTTACAGGGACAAAAAAAAAGCCTTTCTGAATTTCTGAAAAACGTTATTTCAATTTCAAAAAGAGCTGCAAAATAAATTGCCTGCACTGCGAGAAGCACGGCCACTGAATTACAAAGTCGAGCTGCTTGGCAACCCAAAAGACCCACTTTACTTCAAGGTCCCCTTTATGAACATGGAGAGTGCAGTGGATTGTATCTTTTGATGATCATAATCAGGCTAGCCTTGAAGGACCACATTACAACCATAGTGGATGCAGAAGATGGGCAATATTTTTAGTGGAGTGAAAAAGCACAAGATTAATAATGCAATATTTATATTGATCTCTGAGCAGTGATCCAATTTTCTCCTTCACACACTCAAAATTTAGTATGAATTAGATTGGTTAAAAGCTTCAGAGACTCTGAGTCAAACTCTTTAAAGCCTAATAAGGATGATTTTTTTTAATAATTTAAAATCATAGCATGCTGTATTAGGATGGGAGTAAATAGCGCCATATATCAATGTCTCACTTTTGGAGGCACTGGTAACTGAGCACAGTATGCATTATCAAAAACCCTAAATGTGAATACAAACTATTAGCGTGCACAGTAAATAATCATAAAAAAAACTTTTAAAAAGGTCAGTAGAAAAACAGATATGATGGATGAGTGGATGGATGGATTTAAGGCAAAAATAAAAGGAACAAAAGCAGCAAACTTCTCCTTTAGACTGTGATGACATACTGGGTGTGAGCACCTCCTCGACTCCAGTGTATGACGCAAACACCTGACCCACGAACTGCTGCTGCTGCTCTCTAAAGTTGTTCTGCAGGTAATCCGTCAGCATCACATAACCAGCCTGCTCCATAGTCATCACTTCACAAAACACCTCAAGCTGGTGGCAGAGAGAACACACACAGAGTTAAACAAAGAGAAAATCTCACACATCTTCCTACTAATCTGTATCAGGCTGCCGAAATAAACCAAAACTGATGCTTCTGAGTGTTTCTGTGCGTGTCAAAGTGGCTTGTGTTGGTGCCAGGCTGAGGCAGAGGGGCAGCGCTGCTCTATTTTTGGTTAGCATGAATATGCCTGTGTCATGCCTTGCCACGCTGTTTCAATCATGCATGCACTCTCACAAAACACACACAAGGCCTCAATCTCTCTCCATTACTCTGCTGGAGAGGCGATTATTATTTCACGGCTCAATTTGTCAAGTCAGGGGTCCTTAAACGTCTTCAGTCCAGAATCAAAATGTAGTAATGCTGCCGTGTCAGTCCGTGATGCCATGTTTACCGGATTACCCTGCTACAAAACCCTGTTCTGTGCATTTTGACTTAACGTGTCACACTGCATCACTTCAATGTAGCATTTTGTTTTTATTTTGTGCACAGATGTCAAAGACAATTGACCTGAAGCCAACCTCAGACGACAACTAGACACAACTACAGGCAGTTCTGCTGTTTTGTATATGCACATCATGCGCTGTGCATAGTGCACCAAGTGCTGGAGGGGGCACCAATACAAGATAATGAGATATATATAAATGACAGGCTAAAACAGACCTGTCGCTGTATGCAAGTTTCAAATCTAATCAGGTGACAAAATAAATAACAGTAGCTGAATTTCTTGCTTGTAGCTGTTTGTAGGAGTCTTTTTTTTTAAAAATTAAATACCAAAGGTTCTGAAATTTAAACATGTAGAAGCAGCAGCATTTTTATTGTTTTATAAATAATGCTATAATGTATATTTGAATAGTTTTATTCTATGTAGTCTTTCTTTTTTTCTTCTTTTCAACAAATAATTCAGTGTTACTTTTGGAAAGTTTGTGGGGTAAGCATGTATGTGATTAAATGTACTTACCTGTGCTTCTGATATGGTCACAGCGTGCTTAAAAACAATCCATTCCACCATTTCAGAGCATGGGGGAGAAGTCAGTGAGCCGTTGTAGATGTAGTATTTGTCCGTGTTATTTGGCAGCAAGGACCTCAAGGTGAATGCTTCCACTGACCCACTCTTACCTTACAAAAAACAACAAATAGGAAATCTTTTCTACAAGCTGCAAGAACGTCTTCAACATTTTAAAAACATCATTAAATAATGTTCACTGGTCATTTAGCATTTCTTCTTAATTTTCATCCACTGTTTACCTCAGCTGTATACTGCTGTGATTCTGAGGCTGTAAAAGTTTGTGAAAAAAGTCCGTAATGAGTCGATGACCCAGTGAAGCTCACCTCTGTTTCATACCATGTGTAATAAGGTGAGCTGTTGATATACTGAACTTTAATGTTGGTAAGCACTGTTGTTTTTGCTTTTGTTAGCTGCTGTTAGCTGGCATCAGTGAAACTTTCTTTAAAGTGGATCGAACATTGTTAGACTTGGCCACCTAGCGAATAAACTTTTACATAGTTTGGGAATTTAATTTAATTGGGTTTAATGTTTATAAGAGGGGAAGTCAGATTGTTATTACTCTTGAGCCTAATGCATAACTTTAGGTCAAAACTGCTTGTTGTTATATTTTATCCGGCCTGTTGGTCCAGAGATGGAAGGGCCACATGTCTAATAAGTAACAGCAATAATACTGGAAGTGAATGAGCATTTTTATGTATGTTTTCACGTATTAGAGCCCTGATGTCAGCTTAGGAGGTTCTGGTGAGGAGAAAGAAGACTAAGGTAGAAATTAAGAAATGATAGGTAAGAATGAGCAGTGGTGGAGGAAGCAGATGAAGAGGAGGTAAAAAAAAAAAAAAAGACATAATGAGAAAAAGATTATGAAAATATGTTAAATGGTCACATTTAGTTCAAAGAGCTTTGTGATCTTTTAATTAAATCTGTAAGACAATGTACATGTGGACAGTCTCTAGTCACACACATAAAACACGATTACCGTATTTTCCGCACTATAAGGCGCAATTAAAATCCTTTAATTTTCTCAAAAATCATCAGCGTGCCTTAAAATCCAGTGCACCTTATGTATGAATTCTGGTTGCGTTTACTGACCTCAAACCGATGTTATGGGGTACATGGCGCTCAAAAATCTGTCAAAAATGTTTATGTACAACTTTGATAAGCCACGAAGCCGCACTGCTTGATGGATTGGTGGAGCATTACAGCTACCGTAGTCAGGAGCCTCGCGGAGTAATCTGGGTCCAAAACTACGAACACTGCAGCATCACTCGGAGTTAAAAACTGTCTAAATTCTTTCATCTTTCATAAAATGATCAGCGTTGCTGCTTTACCAGGTGTAACATTTAAGCTTGACATACAGGCATCCATGAAAACAGAATTTATTAAGTTTCACGGAGTTAGAAGTTAGCAGGAAGTTAGCTCGCTAGTTTCCACCTAAACATGATGTACCATGCTCTGCCTGAGAGATTTCTGAAAAAATTAAAATGTACAGCTCTGCTATCGCTTGCAACATAAATGAAGACAGTGGGGTGGCCCACTAGAGGGCTCCACTTACACTCAAGTTAAGAGGAGTGGTTTTGTCGAGTTGTAGGCACGATGTGTTCAGTTGATGTGTTGTGATGTATAAAGTCGGAGTGGAAAGTAGAGCTCCTGTGTTGTCTGTACCATACCTGCACATTGGTGACCCTAGATTTGGACATGTTGCAGGCCATGGATGATGCTGGCCTCGCCCTGTACGCACTATCGACCGCCGGCCCTCCTGCCTCCTGCTAGGTTCACCGCTCAAGTTGCCGGACTTTTGGGTCCACGATCCCCGTCATGAGTCATCCACGTGGAGGCTCAGTTTGCTCTCTGAGGCAATTCGGCTGACGTTTCATCATGTGGTGGTGGCCTCGCTCGACCCGCTAACCACCTGCCCTTAATGACCTGTTGCTTTGGCGATACACCATCTCTGATGGGGAGCAAGCCAAGAGGCTTCTTTCCCTCTCGGGCCTGGGTGGAGGCACGACTCTCGAACTCTTGGATAACATGTTGTTCTTGCTTGGATCGAATGACAGGGGATTCCTCTTCATTCATCTTTTCCTCCGACAGCTGCCTGTGGCCGTGAGGACCCACCTTACTGTCTCCCCGCTTCTGGCAGTGAGGGATTACTGCTCCCTGGCAGAAGAAGCGGATCACATCCTTCTGGCTTCCCGCACCTTCGAAGCCCTAGCTAAGGACCCGCCGACAGCACCTCCTCCGGAGCACCCGATCTGGCACTGATGGCTGAAATTGCTAAACAATGGCACCGCTACGAAAAAAGGCCTCTGGTTTTATCATCAGCGTTTTGACGCCAGAGTACATCACTGCCTGCCACCCTGCTCTTCTCCGGCCCAGGGAAACGGGGCTGCCAGCGTGCCGTAGCGTTTGCGGTTGCTGGCGATATGGAGAGACTGCTCTTCATTGAAGACTCAGGCTCCGGGAGATCTTTTCTGGAGGACTCCAGCTCCCAGAAGAGCTCCGTTCCACTGGCCGCAGCGGACAGGCTAATGGCGGGCCACGGGCCGCGGTTTGCTGTTGGAGTTGCCATCGCTGTCTGTTTCCTAATTTCTCCAGCATAGGGTTGAACACTATATCTCCACGGTCGGGCCCCCGGTGTTTGCGCGCTCTGCCTTTGCCCAGTGAAACTGTCCGTCACTCGGGAGGCGTTCACAGCCATGGAGGGCCTGGGCCTTTACAGTGCCCAAATCGGATGGGCAGTGGAAGCCGTGTGGTGATTTTCAGTGTTTAAATAACGTTACGGAGAACGAGGGTTACTCCATTCCCCACATTCAGGATTTTTCTGCCCATCTCGCCGGGGCCTTGGTTTTTTTCCATAATTGACTTGGTGCAGGGATATCACCAGGTTCTGGTGCGTGCTGAGGATGATCCTAAAACTGCCGGCATTACACCCTTTGGCCCTTCTTTAAGTTTGGGCTGTTTGCGCTGAAAGGTGCCGCTCAGACTTTTTAGCACCTGATGGACTCTGTTTGCATGGGCTGCCTTTTGTTTTCGTCTACCTGGATGGTTGTCAGCGGCTCAGTGAGCCAGCACAAGTCTCATCTACGCCAGGTTTTCCAGTGTTTGGCAGCGCACGGCCTGATCATTAACCCGTCCAAGTGCCAGTTCGGGTTACCAGTCCTGGATTTCCTGTGGCACTTAGGCCTTGGACTAGTGCACAGTTCTGCTGGGTGTTCCGGAAGGGGGGGCATGTGTGGCAGCTCACTAGAGGTCTCCACTCACACCAAAGTTGAGAGGAGGGGTTTTGTCGAGTTGTGTGGTGCGATGTGTTCAGTATATGTGTTATGATGAATAAAGTCGGAGTGGAAAGTTAGAGCTCCTGTGTTGTGTGTACCATACCTCCACAACAGAAAACTAAACACCAGTGACATTTGTAGGATTACTGAAGTTGGACTAGCTGGTATATAATGATGTGCTACATGATCGCTAGCGACACAGCTATGTTAGCATAACACGTTAGCATAACATAAACACAGATAAAACTTAACTTGATAAAAGTTTACATGAGGGTTCTTGATGGTTAGGGACAAATGCAATCAAATGGCAGGATGCTGTAAACGGACCAAACTTCAGTCAGGAGAACAACTGAGATAATCCATCCACAATACCAGGTTAGTCATTAATATACTGCAGCAACATGGGAATAGAGCAGCTTTCAGATTCAACATTATGGAAAAAATGGTATGGAAGTGGAGGGAGCAAGAAGAATGAGTTGAGTAAATTTTGACTTATCTGACTGTTTTGCTTCGCCTTATAATCCAGTGCGCCTTATGGTCCAAAAAATACGGTAGGCAGAACAGTGATGTCCAACAGCGCTGCTTCCTATGTACTTTTAATGGATTCATTTTAAGTTTTTGAGAACGTAAAACGTGTTATAAGATTTAATTACACACTATTTGATGTATATTGAGCACAACATTCTTTCTGAGCTCCAAAGTGGAAATCTGAAATTGGGCCTGCTTTACCTGATTACGAGCTTTGGGGTTGTATTTGCAAAAAACATACACTTTTATTCATCTCTTGATTTAATAGCTTGATACTTCATATTTACTGTTCACAAGCTGCAAGGCAGCATCCTGTAGCTGCAACCTACCAAAGCGGCTGACAGTGTTAATGGCCTCCACAACAGGTATGAAGTTCTCATTATCTTCCAAGCTAGTCTGCAGAAATAAGCACAAGCTAATATTGAGGATCACATAGACAAGCAATGACAATATTACTTTTACAGTATCTGAGGAGAAACAGATTGGACCTAATAATGACGTTTTAGTTATCAGGTGAATAGGTCAGTTATCAGCTCAGCATACCTCAAATAGCACAGCTAAGGCGGCCACCCTTCCTTCTTTCTCAATAGCTTCATCCAGACTTTGGAACTCCTCTGAATTGTAACAATAGATCTGCATCTGATCCACAAGACACACAAAAGTTATCACAGTGTAAGGTTATTGATGAAAAAACACACAGATGCTGTACACTGCTGTGCTTTACCTCCAGAGGGTATTTCAGTCCATTCAGACTGTGCTCAGACCCATCTGATGTTGCATTGCAGCGACCCCAGTGGAAGGTGATTCTGCCAACTCGAAACCTGGACCTCAGCCCACCGCCACTCACAAAGAACTCCCCATCCACATCGATTGCCACTAAAATACACAACAGGACTTAAAGATAAATGAGTTTCACAGATGCAAAAAAAGCTGATCAACAATTTTGTTTAGGCAGGATTCATTACTGATACGTATTCAGTCTCTCCTGACTCCAAACGATTTGTTCAGTGTTTGATGCTCTAAGCAGCTGATTATATTAGATAACTTTTAGTTTTTCTTGCCTCAAGAAAATAAAAAACTTCATGTGAACAAAATTTGACCAATCACCCCTTTAAGATTATCATCTAAAATAATTAATTAATTAAAGAAACACTTTTTAATCCGAGTTTAGCATCAAGTCAGTTACAATTCTAGCATATTGATCTGGTCAGTTAAGTAGGAGAGGGAGTTGTTAATCAATTTCAGTTGCTTTGGAGTTAATAAAATTAACAATATGCACACTAGAGGGGCAATAATTTAAAAAAAACAACACATTTTTTTGTCATAAGCAGCACAAGACTGGACTTGAACCTAATTGCACTGCAGTGTTAGCATTCGCATTACAGTCTGAGAGACAAATCAATATGCCAATGTTATACTGGTTTAGGTGCCAACACTACCAAGCAGAACAATCACAAGCACAGGCTAATGAGATCGGCATAAGATCCATCTGAGGCTCATTGGTTAGGCTCCTGTCATGGCCCACCAGCTGATTACTGGTGATCACCAGATCAATCGGTGTATCACTTTCGGTAAATATCACAACATAATAAAATATTTTAATGAGACTCTGTAGGCTATACATTTATCTCATGAAAATGCTGCCAGCAATGGAATATCTGTTTAATATGCAATTTCCTCTCAGACAGAGCAAGAAAAGATTAATTTTGGAAGCATTAGCATATACAGAGCACACACAGAAACACACACTCCCACAGCCCAGCCAGTTTTGGAAGGACAGTGATGATAGCTCAGCCAGCTTTCATTTGTTTATCAGACCAGACATCACTCCACATGTTGCCTCTCCTCCCTGTCTCTTCACATCGTCCTCATTTCATGCCTTCCCTCTCTATACATTTTCCCTTTGCTCTTTTGTCGCCTCTTTTCTTTTGCTCGGTTTCATTGATCTTTCTTTCTCCACACGATCTCCCTTTGCTGTTGTTCCTCTGCATCGCTCTCAAATACTTAGTCTCTTTCGCTTCATCTTTCTTTGACTTGTTCTCCTTTAAATCCTAGCTGCGCTCTCTCTTGATTAACCTCAGAACTGTGAATCATTTCTTTGTGGCATTCAGAAAGTTAAGCTTATTTCCACAGCCAGAGATGAAGACGTTGTGCTTTCGAGCTCCTTGATAATGTCAAAATTATTGCCATAAATTGAACTGACCATATTTTTAACTCTACCTCACGTGTTTGCTACTTTAATGAGCTGTTGAAATAGTTCAGTACAGATGAACTGGCTTATGATTGGACAGGAGAGAAGATTTTTTTAAAGAAACTTAAGATACAGCACCGGTTAAGGTAGAAAGATAGATGTTGGAAATTATACGTATTGGGGATAAATACACACAAAAGCACACAACAGACAGTGGAGGGCTATCAACATACCAGTCTTCCCGTTGTTGTGAATGGTAGTAGACTCTGCTGTCAAGCTGTTCCAGCCCTCTAGCTGTAGATTCTGGTACTGCAGCCTAACTTGTGTAAACGTCTCAT
>VUQR01018317.1:0-17164 GCA_015108515.1 Hemichromis elongatus | reverse complement strand
GACTGTCTGGGACTGTTACAGGATGGATACTTCTTACCCCACTTGTGCTGGTTTAGGGTACCTGTACACAGTATGGAGAAAGTGGATTCATGCTCACAACATGTACAACTGTTACCACCAGATCATATTTATAGGAAAGGCAAGGCTTACACCTCTACATTGTGCTGTCACCTCTACTCCAAGGTAAAAATACTCAACAAGGTCTCATATACCATAAAGTAAAAAGTAATACTAAAAAAACAAAACAAAACAAACAAAGCATCTGATTTCACTGTTAAAGGTATCCTTTTTCATTTTTTGCATTTATTACAATTTAAATGAGTGCTTGAGCTGCAATCACAGCTGTACAAAAAATAAGAGCTAATAACAGTTGTTACTAAATGTAACTCCAATACTGTGAGTAGGCACAAGGCCACTTACAAGTTTAATCAGTGAATGTGTGGGCCCAAAAGAAAGAAAACCCTTCTGCTACGTGCTAAAACGTGATGGTCCCTTTAATGTACGGTTCAGTACATTGTACAGTAATGTAATATACAGTACAGTTTAATGTTCAACTCAATTAGAATGCATTGTGTCAGTTACAGTTTTAGTCAGTTCAGTGCAGATGGTCTAACTGTAGGTCAACAGTAACCAATTGGCCTCAGTCACACTTTATGCAAGCACACTATGTGGGCACTGGTGATGCATTAGTGCATTTTTGATACTAATTTTTAATACATTTTAATATTGATGTGCTGTGGGTGAGGAGATTAGAATTTTTTCACATGAATAAAGATTAAAAATAAAAACGACCCATTTGTAGCCAAATGTGCAACATGAAGAATCTCAATAAAAGGTAAACCAAAAGCAGCATTCCTTTTTTTTAAGGGAAGGAATTTTATGCTAATTTTTACCGGCTCAAATATCTTTGTCCCGTGAATTATTATTTATGAGAAGCTGTCAGAATGCACGTATACGATTTTCTGAATTTTTCTACAACTGCATGACACATACTCTGCATTTATATCCACCTGCATAATGACTGTTTTCTGCTTTGGTTGCATTTGATTTTGTTTATGTTTGGACTGCACCTTTGTATTTACTAACAAGATATATGTGCAAGTAGTTAAATTATTCATTCATAAGTGCAACTTATGTGTATTACTAGTCATCATTCTGGCACACACATGAGTACATGTTTCTGCATAAATGAATGTGTTAATATATATTATGCATCCAAATCCATGACATCTACTCAGCTCCTCCAGGCGTCTCCAGGGAAATTCTCGTTAAATGCATTTATTATGCTGAATAACTTTACTCAGCTTTCAGCAAAACTGATAAATACCATAAAAGATAGCATTGTAACTATCATATTTTACATAGGTTTTACAAAGATAACAGTGATTTTACGTCATTCTTTTAAATCAGATACAATTTTTTTTATCGAACGCTTACATTTGGAATGACTTCATTACAAATAACAACCAATAACAAGAGAGAAAAGACCTATTGTGAGCATTAACATTGCTGGATAATGAAACTGTATAACTAGACGCTTCTTTCCTAAAACCTAATCATTAGCAAGTGCATACTCATAGTATACAGTAAAGACAATGAGTCTAATGAGGTCAGAGCAGATGGTTTAACTGTAACGTGTCACACATGACCAAACAGCTGCATGTGAGTGTGAGCATGTGCGTGACAGAGAGAACGTTCAGCTAAATCGATCGATGTGATCCTTGTTTCGCTGTGCCCTCTTTTTGCAGCTACAGCTGAACATGGTGGGTGAAGACAGGCACTTCTTTTTTTCTATCCAAAGATGCAATATGGACGATAAGCAGTTGTGTGATTTATTCCTCTAATGCTGTCGCTTGGGGACACAGCTGAAGTGACATTCACTCTGCTGTTTTCCAATATATTATGAAATTTAATTTTTCACTATAATAGTCTGATAAAAATCAAAGCACTGAAGGGGATTTAGATTGTGACCCAATTTGTTTGTGCACTGACGACTCAGAACCCCAACACACAACAACATCTATCTCTCCATCTACTGTAGATTGACATATGACCTTCATTATACGAGTATAACACTACTATAAATACCACACAAACACAATAGAGACTGAAAAAGTCAGAGCAACCACCAGCTCCACCGTGGCGTTATCGCCTTCTCTCGCTATGCCAGCATGTTAAAATCAGCCAAAAGGAGCGCACTTACTGGCTGACAGTGGTGTCCCCTAATAATCTGGTTCACAGAATTGGTGTGTGTGCAAGTGGGTGTATGAGAATCAAACTAAATAAATGTGTAGCCGGTTGCCATTTTTAATTTCAGTTGAATTCAAAGTTTAAACAAGCAGTATATGGGATGATTTTTCAGTGTTTGCTGGCCGATGTATTACTGGGGTCAAGCTAAGATATCACAGTGGAATCATTCTTTTCACAAGAAATATTAGACTGTCCCTTTAAGACTCTTTAAAGTGCAACTTTGACTTAAGCATATTTTAAGCCTTTACGTTGGCTAAGATTTGAACAAACAGTATCTGTCACCGAAACCTCAGATCCTACTTTACTTCACTGACTGTAGGCAACTGAAGTGGAGAGCTCTAGTTGAAAAGGTCAAAGCAGAATGCTGGTCGCACTGTTATTTCTTTCTTAGTTTTAATGACATCATTTTGCATTTAATCTTTCTGTGCACTAGTGATGTTCCACATTCCCACATGTGTTTGAATGTGGGTGTTGGAGAAACGTCTCTATGTGTCAATAACTACATCTCACCCCTACAGCTTCATCTGTCAACATCATAAAACACAAAAAAACAAACAAACAAACACGCACTCACTCTTCTGACATAATGCTACCATGGCAACAAGTAGCTGACAGGTTGGAGAGAGGAATTAAAAAAAAAATCCCCCCGAAGCTAGACTTGGATTTAAATGAAGACAGGAGTCTTCATTTGAATCCATAAATACTCACTCGCACAGCAGCTCGCACTCAGTAAAGGAGTCAAATTTAGATGATTAAATATGGAAATTACATTTCATATCTCTGAGTTCCACTTGCTTTTTCAGAGTAATACCAGAAAAAGTCCACCAATGCTGCCGGTGCTACCGGCTGTTGTTGAAATCATATAATGTACTGTTTTCGTCAACATGTGTTATTCATGTTCTACTTTTTACAACTTACAAAGATGAATTTTAATGATTTCTACTTATTCATATAACTCCTACTACCACCACAGACATTTAGGCAACACTCTCCTTCAGCCTCCATTGCCGTAAACAGTTTCCTGATAAACGTACAGTCTCAGACACCAGTATCAAGTCTTATCAATTTAAGATGGAGCTACCTATTTCAAGCTAATAAATAGTGAAGTAAGGTGCACTTTCCCACAATGCATCTGTAACAGACATGAGGAATAGTGGTATTCACTGTATTCATTCCTAACAGAGTGGAACGAGTCCTTATATTCCATTTAAATTGATCTAAGAAGTTTCCTCTGCTCATTAATATAGTGTTTTTATTAATTCTTACCAAGGTGAGCAAAAATATTTGACCTTATTTAATCACTGGTGGATTTTTAAAGAGATAAATATAACTAAATATGACTGTCTGTGCTTATAAGACTAATGAAATCAAAGTATTTCAAAAGTCAGAGCAAAGTATACCATATGCACTTTTACATTCTTCAAATGCCACCAGTTTGTTTGGCTTGGACAGATCCATTATCTTATAAAAAAGTTTTGTTAACCCATACTTTAAACCTCTGGGGCTTTATTTATATTGCTGGCACACACACAACCGGGTCTGAAATACATATAAAACAGTAGTGTTCTGTCAGGGTAAGCAAGGCAAGAAGTGCTTGCCTAGTCAAACCTAAGAAAAGACATTAATTAAAACATACCATAAAGCAATCGTTCTCCTTTCATCTCAGTGTTGTGTCAGAAGTCCTCTCACACATCTATTTTCATCACAGGAGACCAGCATAGTAGACAAGCTTACACTGCTTTCACTGCTCTGAGATCAGTTAGCAACTGCACTTTGAGTGTGTCAAACAGATTCCACCAACACTTTCAGATTAGCGTCTTTGAGAAATAAATCGGTTGACCACATGTACAAAGCTTAACCAGCTGTTTTCCTAATACAACACGTTATTTTTTCAGTTTTTAATCCTGCTGTAGATACTGAAAGTCAAAGGCTCAAGCCGTTTTTGAATAAATACATAAATAATACAGGAATATTTAGTTTTAATGCTTTATGTAGGACTTGCCAACAATGCAGTTTTATTTGTAGACAATTTCACTATTGTCAGCTAATAGTAAGCTAATAGTAACACACACACACACACACACACAGCATGTCCCAAATTCTAGCATCTTTAAAAACAAACCTGATGGGTGAACATGCACAGCTGTATGTAAACTCATGACAAAATAATACAATTATTATAATATTGTTTTTTACTGTGTGGTACTTTTTCCTTCTTAGTTTGTCCCATATAAAAAAGAACAACAGATTTTTCATTTGCTTGAAAGTAAGCGATTTGTAATGAATTATTAGAATGGTCATTTAGTCATCTGTGAACTAAAGAACCACAAAAGACAGACAGAAAGAAAAGAAATGAAAAAATGTAAAGAAACTATAAATAAACTGTTTTTTCAGTCAAAAAAGCAGTCAGCTGTTAAAATGGTCAAGACAGAAAACATTTACACCTGATGCTGCTGCTCTTTTTTTTGTTTATCAGCAACATTTCAGCTCACCTCTCGCTCAGGGGAGGAGAGTGGATAGAGGGCAAAAACGAGACAAGGAGCTACAGCAGCAGAGGGCAAGGAAGCTAAAGTAAGAACAGAAAGAGGAGCAGAGAGAGGGTGATATGGAAGACGAGTGGGAGGAACGGAGCGAGAAGCACAGAATGAGACAAAATGAGGACAGCAGTGTGCCTACGTGCAACGAGGTACAGTGCAGATGTGTTTTAAACAGCACAGGATGTGCACATAGACACATGGTATGTTTGTGTAGCGTGTGCGTCTCTCTCCCCTCGCCTACGCTTACACCAATTAAGCTCCCATGGACAGCGTAAACACACAGAGAGCCGATTTCACTGTCTGTCGAAAGGTTCTGCACTGCTGAGTGAGCTAAGTGTTCAGAAAACACGCTGGATTATTACTCTGAATAATGTAGGGCTTGACTTTTTCAGTGCCTGTCTGCTCCTGTTTGCATCACTGCCAGCAAAGATAACTGGATATGTATCAAATATTAAATACCAAAAACGGCCCCTGGTTTAGTTTAACTCGTGCTGCCTCTTTTGAATCTGCATTATCGTTGGCTGACATAGATAAAACACCAGTTAAACAGCTTAACCTCATTTCATGCACAGCCCACTTTTTCTCAAAGGACCTGGATGTAACGTTTTATGTACTTAGACACGTGTTCTTATTGCTTTCATTACCCACTGCTTTGTTTATCTTTTTTGTGGCAGGGGTTTTCAGTCATTCTCTCTGGAGAACGACAGAGATGAATGAGACATTTTAATAAAAGCTGTAAAGCTGTGAAATCGAACGATTACACTGTTTATACTTCATATTAAACGTGGCCAAAGTTTCTTATAATGAGGTCAGCATTTGTGTTTATTCTCTATGACCCAAAAAAGATTAACTGTTTATTTTTTCCAGAGCTTCGACCTCCATCCACCCTGCTGTTCAAATCTTCTGTTTGCAATGGCCAACCAATGAGAAGAAAGTTGGATTAAACTGAGGGGGGCGGAGCTTAAATGTACCGTAGATAAAGTGACTGACTAAACCAAGTCCTACTGAAGATGATTTTGGACTGAGAGTAATGCAAAACTATAACATGAAGCTGGAAATCAACATTATAGATCTACTTTGATTAATAATTTTCACCATGAAACTTCTCTAGTTGATTAATTTAAATCAAGATTACAGCGTTTAAAATATCACAGATAGATGTCAGTAGATTCCAGATTGTAGTCATCTGAGTTTCCAGTGATCCTCCCGTTCAAGTGGATAATCCTAGCTACGTTAGCCACTGTAGGACAAAGAACTGTGGCTGCCATTTGTCTGTAGTGAGAAGTCAGTTGGTGTTTACCTCAGCTATGTTCTCTGGTGAAAGGGAACCCAATACGACTCAATTAATCAGTGAGGCTCACGTATGTCAGATGACAACAATACTGAGGTGAGATGTTGAGGATGTCCTGAACTGTTCCGTGGGTACTCACTGCTGTTTTTGTCGCTGTTAGTGAAACTCTGAACTGTTTATCAGATAAAACGTCTGTTTTTTAAGGAAAAATTTGTCTAACAATACACGTCTGTATCTGGAAGTCATCAGAACCATCATCATTAGCTCAGCTCAGGTCATTATTGACCATCCTAGGAGGCGTGTCCCATTTAAAGCCTGGAACTGAATCCACACAGTGGAATCTGGGCAATTCCTAATTTTCATAAATGATTCCCACTGGGGACAGATAAGGTGAGTGTATGCTACCAGTAGTACCTGTACCAGAATCCTAGCCAGCTAAATGTATCTATTTGTCCTGTGGGGGACTAATTAGTGATGAAGCACTCCACACATCTCGCTCTGATTAAGAGGTAAAACCTGTGACGCTGGTTAATGAGCCTGCTGCATTTTTATGTTTTTGGCCTTTTGCTTTGACAGAGCAGGCACACTTATCACAGGGATGCTAATGTAATCAAGCCACACACAAACGACAGAGGTCACTATTCCCATTTAATTAACCCTTCAGTATGACATAGGTTATTCTGTATTAGAGTTCTATCAGCAATGCTCTCCTCAGTTTTTTCATGTGTGGGATTGTCACCTAGCAGAAGGTTTCCACCTCCTTTGTTTGTAGAAAGAACAGAGAGCAGAGAGCACTGCTATCGCACTGCAATTGTTACGTAGGGTTAACAGTTAAGCCCTTTATGCGCTACAAATAAACAACCTTGTTCTCAAAAACCTCAATACTCAGTGGTGGATTTTACAATCAGAGAGCCATTGTTCTGTCTCAGCTGGAGTCAGGTGTGTCGATTAGCATCTCAGCTAGCAGTATCACTGATTAAAAGCTGAGCTCAGAAATAAGAATCATACCTTTGTGCGAGAGTAATTTTTATTCATTCACGCGCACACACAGACTCACACTGACTGACTGACACAAAGAAGCGAGTCTGAAGCTGACAAGATCTAAGCCACTAAATGAATCCTCTTTGAATGACAGAGAAAGGACTACACACACACAGACAAACACACACATGCTTACACACAATCGCACATCACTCATTCAGTGAGATCGACTACAATGACAGATTGTCACACGTATGAGCAGCCAGCATATCTGACAAACAGACCTGTCAGAAAATTCAAAAAGGAAGCAAGCGGGTGGGGGTGTGAACCAGAGTATCCATATGAACTTAATGTTATCTCCATGACTCAATAAAAAGTGGTGAACGTGAGAAAGTCTTCAGACCTCTGCTTACATAAATATTAAACACCGGCTGCTAGACTGGCTCTCTGAATGATTTTACTATTTATCTGAAGTTTTCAAATAAATCAAAATATCTGTATTTCTTAGAGAAAGTGAGAAATGATTCCTACAGCTTGTATCTTTTAGAATCTCACTTGCTGACCTGTGTCTGCTACAAAAAAAGACTAGACTGGCCATGTGGGTACACATGAGCACGAAGTGTGGCGCTTGAACATTTTTAAATGCTGAAGTCACTTCATAACATCTCCCATCAAGGCTGTGTAGTGCTGCCAGTACGTAGGGGAAAAAACCCCCCAGTAAAGAACTCATTAACCCAACCACATACTGGTGAGAGCAAGTGAAAAGGAGAGAAACTAGGGAGTGCATATTGTGTATTTGTGAATAAAGAAACACACACATGCACACCTCTGCATCATTACCTCATGTCTCCCACAAGGCTCCAAGAGCAGCCACACAGGCTGAGCAACAACTGGAGCAGAAGAGCAGCCGGCCTAAAGTATTTGGTGACTAAGAGAGCCGTTGAGAACATAGTGGGTGGTGAACACAAGCATGTAAAGGGAAAAAGAAACAACAAACGCATGAAGGAAGGGTGTGATGCACTGCTAGCTTGCGGAGAGATACTTAAATAATGAGGATTTAGTGTTTTCTTCATGTCACAGTGGAAAGGCCCCAACGAGAGCTTATAAACCACGATCTAAAAGTTTGTCTCTAAAATTTTCACTCATCAAAAATTTAAGCTGTGAATAACACAGCTCAAAATATTTAAAGAAGAAAATGATGAAATATCTTCACCCTATTATGTGAGGTACAAAGGCGTGACATATACTAGTGTAGCCCAGCTAGAAAAACAAAGCAGTGGAAAGTAATTTTTGGTGTGTATGATGTAAACAATTTAGTCAGGTCTGTTTTTTAAAGGAATATGTGGACAAATAAGATGATTTGTTGTTGTGTAACTTGGCCAATCAGCAATGAGCTCCAAGCGACCCTTGCTGTTGACCTTGATTTTATTACTTTCCACAGTTTCCATTGCGTTCCTGTTCATACAATGCCATGCGCTTGACAAACTAATGTTACCAAAGCCAAATTGCTGGGAGTTGGAAGCGAATCTGCCACGTTTTTTGGTTGTTCTGGTCGTCGGTGAGCAAGAAAAGTTTGAAAGAACCTAATTTGTTAAAGAAAAAAAATGTCAGACGGAAAGGGACGGAAAGTCCACTAGCCACTAAGCTAACAGCTACCGTAGAGGAAAAGCCATAGACTCACGTTAGCAGAATTGGAATGTGTTTATGTGTGCGAAATGGCTAACGACTGCGACTTTTTTACATTTAAGGGAAAAAAGTTATGAAACTAAAACCAAATAAATGGTCCTAATCCATTTGATGTGTATTAAATGTTAATTTTTGCTAAGGTTGTTAGGTGTGTAACAGTTTATTTCAATTTCAAGCAGAAATTTTGCATTTTCAGTTGTGTTCTTTATAATGTGCAAGTCTGGTGAGCTTCGGTCAGTTGCCGGTGTATGTGACTATATGGACCTGTGACCTGTTTATAGGTCAGCGTATTTTTTTATCTAATAAAAGGAAGACTCGACAGACGAACCCAGTCTGAAGCAAGCCTCCACTGAGGAGCAGCGATTCCAGGGTTCCAGGTAACTGGATGAAGGATTTGCTGAGGTTTTATTGAAGCCAGAGCTTCGTTCCCATCGAAGCTTCAGATACCTGCAGGACTACAAACTTCCTTCTTCACTTGAGAATATATTTGACTCAGAGGAAAGCTGTATAACGCACTTTAATTTAGTTTGTTATTTTGGGGGAAATATTTTGTATTTAATGTTATTGTATTAAGCACATGTATTTGCAGCTGCTGTGTGTCAAATATAACATTTTGTGCACAGTTTACTCTGGTGTTTATACCTTGGGCTCCTGCCAATCCTAGATTATCTGATACTGGCCTAGTAAGAGTTTGGTCATTCTTGCTAATAAACCGTAAGCAGGGTTACACTAGGGTCTGTAGCCCGGACGGGGTCTATACAAGTCAAATTAATGTGAAAACTGTGTAAAACAATCTAGCCCACAAAATTGAAAACAAGATTTGTGAATAAAATCAACACTACCACCATCATTATTTATCTCTTTCTTTGTTCCATTTAAAGAAGGCAGAAATGAGCAGAAAACAATTAGCTGAATTATTTTTTCTCAATATGTATAGTTTATCTCTTTATAGGCTTAATGGGGCAGCCCTAATGGAAAATGATTTGCCCACCAGTGCTTAAGGACAATGGATCATGCAGACGACACAGTGCCGATATCAGGAGGTAAGGTGGGGGCGAATAAGTCAGCAAACATCCTATTAACACATCCAGCAGTCACAGAGTCCAACATTCACCTTTACTGGCCAAGAAATCCTGTAGCTGATAAATGCTGACTGTTCTGAAAACAGCAGAAGAATCAGGTTGAGACGTTGCACACAGCAGGGGATAGTTTGCATCAGGTACTAGTGGAAATCATGCTGCCTGACGAGAGCATTCGAGAGGGAAAGCGCAGAGCAGATGCTCACTAGCTGTGAGAGGACATGCACTATCACATCAGCACAAATCGGTGCGATCGGACTTCAAACAGGCTTTGTGGCAGGGAGTTTGCAGATTATGGGCAGCATCTCACATTTAGGTGATGTCGACTGAAGTTGAGAAGTGCCTGCTGTTTATTGCAGACAGGGTGATGTAAGGTGTGATCCAGCTTTTGGTTTGCTTGTTTGCTTGTCATAAGACTGCATCTGGAACCAGCATTGCAAAGAAAGACAAGTGCGAACCATGAAGGTGAAGCTCTAAGTTATGAAACTAAAAGAGTTCCACAGTTCACACAAAACACATTTCTGTCATTTCACAGCCAGTAAACAGAAGAATAACGAATGCTGCCAAGATCTGCTGAGGTCTTATTCCTTCCTTTGTGTATTTGTTACACACATGTGCTTGCTTCTCAAATTAAATACTGAAAATGTATACACACACACACACCCATACACACACACACACACACTGATCAGGCATAAATACCTCCCAAATATTATGGTGGTCCCTCTTTTCCTGTCAAAACAACAATAACCGTGATGCACTGTGTGTTCTGACACCTTTCTATCACAATGAGGCTTGTAGTTAAAAAAAAAAAAAATAGCACATTGAGTGCTCTATAACAGCGGTCCCCAACCCCGGGGCCAAGGACCAGTACCGGTCCGTGAGTCGTTTGGTACCGCACTGTGAGAGTTAAGGCTGAAATTTATGGTTTTCGGGGTTTTTATGGTTAACTCGGTTTCCCTGGGTCTTTTCCCGTGTTGTAGTTGTGCGTCTTATTTTCAAAGAAATATTTACACGTTACCATAGCGACCAGAGAGCATTAAGGGGCAGAGAGGGGGATGTTACTCTCAATGCTGTTGGTGCATTTCGGGAGGATGCTGCTAATAAAGTTACACAATTACAGAGTGAACTCACCTTTATTAATATATTTACAAAATAGCACAGTTTTTGTCTTGGTGGAATCCTTTTAGTTTGTTGTATTTATCCGCGACACCTTAACGGCCGGTCTGTGAAAATATTGTCGGACATTAAACTGGTGTGTTGGCCAAAAAAGGCTGGGGGCTGCTGGTCTGTAACAACCAATCCATTTATTTTCTCTAACGTGAACCACTAAGAACCCTATTTGCATGATATGACTGTTGGTGCTTCCTTTGTCTGAATTAACATTATGTGATATGATTAAATAAGTGATTGCATTTATTATTCACACTGTGCTTATACAGTATGCTCCAGTTCCTAAATAAAGAATACTGTAGCTAAACTATGTTTGGCTTCCTATTATGCACCTCTCTAGCTCTGAATCTCTATTTCATTGGTTGAAATAAATATTTTAGCTTCAATACAACTTTCTTCCGATTGGCTGCCCCTCGTAAACAGAAGATAGAAACAGCGGGTGGGTGGATTTTCTGTGCTCTCATCATTAAATGAGTGTTTAGTGCAGTCTGAAGCCTGAGCCTTTGGCTAAGAGGAATTAATGGTGACCTCATTACTTGGATATTTTGGCCATGCATAATATGAGAATCAAATATGATCATTTTCTTTATTCTGTAGAGTGTTTTGGACCAATTCTTCCACAGAGATTTGGGTTAGGGTTTTGTTTATATAAAAGGTGGAAACAAAACCTGGTTAAAAACAATTCAACAAGCACGGATGCTCTCGGGCATTCTCTACCATTAGAAAATACGGTCCAAAAAATTTCTCATAAATTATTCACTGCTTTTCTCATTTAATATTCTCGCAACTGAATCAACCTGCAGTCACGATTTACTCTTTGGTCCTGGTTTCATATGAGTGTAACCAGACAGTTCAACATGATATCACATCACTTTTGCATCCTTTTTTCAGGGATGTAACCCCTTTAAATGCGCGTGTTTTAACTGTAAACTTCTAAGATGAAAACGAGTTAGATTAATTTGTTTCAACTTGTCAGTTGGACTGAAAAATGTCAGACCTCTTTCTTCTTCCTTCTGCCTCATCCATAGATATCAGTCAGCCTGGGTGTACTCTGAATCAGAGCTATGCGGATTCTAACTGAGATCGCAATACTGTGTCTGTCCACAAAATTGTGCTACACTCAGAATTAAGACTTCTGAGTCAGAGGCATTCTTCATTCCCTCACTTGCCTAATATTACAAGTGCAATATAGCCCCCGCATTCAAGCCGAAGTCCACACTGTCTGAATATTCACAGACTATAAACCCACACACAGAGCAAATCACAAACTCCTCTGAGATTTGCCAAAATTAAACCATTACGCAGCCTCTCCTTTTAGTCCTAATGATTCTGCTGCATGAAGAGCAGCGCTCTGTTCAACTGCAGGGTAGATACACGATGTTTTCTTGGAAACGACTGCACAGTTTAACCAAATGTGTGATCTGACTCTAAATGTGAAAATATATGGGGTTATTCATAGTCGGCTTCTCTTTCCAATCAAAATGAAAACTTTAGGGGGGAATTTTACAAATGCATAAGCACAGAGGTATTCATATTTAAAATCTGCACATGCATGCATGTACATGTGTGTGTGTGTGTGTCTGTGTGTGTCTTCCCCAGACAATGAGGGGAGTATTGAAGCCTGCATCGCCCTCGGCTATGACTTAGTTGGATCAAGAAGAGGGAAGAGGCAGAGAGACACACAGAGAACACAGGGAAGCTCACATACGGATACTGAAAAAAAGACAATGGTTAAAAAACGTTCAGCATTCAACATTTCCATTCAATTATATTTGGTTTGTCTTTGTCTTAAGGCCAAAGCATCATGTTGTTAGTGCTTCAGTGAAAATACTCTCTTATATAACAGTGATCACATCTATTATGAGAGCTCATTTTGATGTTGTTCTGAGGTAAGTAACTTTTTTGGATACAGCTTATAATGCAATAAAGCAAAAAGAAACCAGAGATTTATTTTGCATATCCATTAATTAATAGTACTATTGTATGTCTATTTCCTCTAGAAGGATATGAATATACCAGGCAGAGGAAACTCTGGGTTATCAGGCCACTCTTACATCCACGCATACACATAACAGATGGGGCCCTAAGGGGTTGCTTCCAGGCACAAGGATCCCATGGACGCCCTGGAGGCAAAGCACAGTAATGATGAGGACAACACAGAGGACGAGGAGTAACACTGATACACTTTGTACACAAATATGCAAAGTGTATCAGTGTTCATACTTTTTAAAGCGCCCAAGATTTTAATTTAGATTAAATAATCAAACACCAATACCTGAAAAGTAATGTAATATGTTTTCTAAAAGTAACTGGGTGTGAAGTACACTCTAGAAAGTTTGACAACCTTGAGAAAACTGTGGGTTATTTAGCAGACTGTATATAAAAGATGGACGTAGCCACCATTAATTCAAATATCTGTCAACGTTGGTGCCAACTCTATTGATACCAACACTGGTACTGATACTGGACTGATACCAGTGCAATAGCATCAATACTTTCTTCCTGTCATCTAAGTTACATATGTAACCCACTGAATTGAGTCAATGTTTATTTGTTTTTCCTTGGACCCGCTGTCACACGCTACACTGGTGGAGGTTCTCCCTGGTGCACAACAGCACCCGGTCTCAAGTACGAGTCTCCAGAATATGCAGGCCCGAAGGAACTGATATCACTAAGTGGCCCCACACTCACCTGATCCAATGAAACCCATCAAAAGATGTGGCATCGTTTCATTACCCAGTCCATAGCAGTATGATTTTTTTTTCTTATTGAGATTTAACCAATTTTTTTAAGTGTTCCTTTAACGCCTTTGCAATTCATTTATCAAGAAGGTGAGTCTCAAGCTTTTCCAAGCTTTTGGCAACGATGACGACGATGATTTGAAAAGCTAAACTCTGTACACAGACCAACCACTCTTTCTTTGGACTAAAATGCATAAACTGTCACTGCTTTAAAAAGCCAGACTGCCACAAAATCCTAAACAGGAGTTGTGTTTCAGTTCTTTAAACTTTTAAACGTTATAAGGACTCGAACCATCCAACCATGGTACGTCTGACGTAAGCGTCTCAAAAAGGGTATTGTGATTCGGATGTAGCCTAATTTGAAACCTTCTCCAACTCTCTGACACCCCCCCACCCCCACCACCACTTTCTTTTATTTCCTTTTTAGCCCCCACCCGCCCACTCCCACTCCTGACCTAACTAAAACGCAGTGCACAGTGCTTCACAATGAAGTGTATTTCTTTCACATGTTAATGCTTTTACTCATGGCTCAGTGCACAGCACAAGGCAAGAAACAGAGCTGGTCAGGAAAACAAGACTGTGCACACACACGCACACACACACACAGATAGAATGAATCTAAATGAACTGCCACTGAGTTACCTTTATTTGTCATGATGAAGTTTGAAACATGAGAGGAGTGGAAAGAAAGAGCCATGTCTATTGTAGACATTTGTCATTATTCTAAACCATTTCGGCCTATTACACAAAAACCCCTTTCCATTTTGACAAAGAGGGCGTATGTGTGTGTCTGTCGGGGAATTGATTGTACAGATTTGACAGAGGGGAGGAAGAAAAAACTGAGAGATGAAAATACTTATGAATCTGTTGACATTCATGCTGTTTGACAAACGGGAGTATAAGCGAGTCTCAAAATAACAGAGCTGTATTCCAAGTTTGTGTGTGTGCGCGTGTGTGTGTTCATGTATGTGAATCCACCTTAAAACGGGTTCAGTGCCAGGTTTAAAAAATGAACAAAGTTCAGTTCTTCTGTGACAGCTTTGGTCGCACCGATTCGATCCTGGTTTATCTTTTTGGCTTCACTGTTTTGTCATATTTAACATATTTCATTTTTCACCCAGTGAGCGGGGGACGTGAATGAGTTTACTTTGAAACAAACAGTTGCAACGTTTCCTTTTCACATGCTAACGATTTCCAATTTGGGAATACGGTGACCATTCATCCGCCGTTAAAGCAGATACCGTATAATTACATTCACGTGAGAGCAGGAGACATGGTAATGCTGAAATTCAGGTAAAGGAATGAAGACCAAGAGGAACATTAATCTTTTGCTTTGCGGTGACGTTAACTGCGAATCTCTGCAATGGTAAGCTTCCCTTTTAAGGAGCTGAAATGCAGGGATTCAAAGAAGAGAAACCCAAACAGTGGATTTGGCGTGCCGGAGAACAGCGTTGCCATCTGTCTGCTACAGAAAAAATGTTTCTGTCTGCTCAGTTCGCCCATCAAGAAACATTTCTAACAAATACACATTATGTTCTGTGTACTCATCAGCAGTCAGATCAATAAACCAGACAGAATATGTTGCTGATTATTGATTTATACTGTCTATGAGCTCTGTAAGCCTGGCCTACACATTACTCTTGTATGAGCTTCAAATGACGTCCCACCAACATGCTACTTAGAGGTGCAGGTTAATAAGTCTAATAGCTCTGTGTTTAACCCCTCGACGGCCTGCTAAGCCTGTTCGCTCCTCCCGGTTCCCCCTTAACAGCTAATCTCTCCCTCTGGGACCATCGCTGTCTGTCTGCGTCCACTCTTCGTTTCTGTTAGACCCACGGCTTAGCTCGGCAGGAGCTTCGTGCTGCGTTAGCTGTTATCATCCAACCATATGGTCTGAGGTAGATCAAGGTTCTCTCCGGGGAGATAGTAACACATAATTCCTTTGCTTGATGCGACGTTCAGAGCGTCCAGACTGACATTGACCAGTCTGGTGTAGCTGTCTGTTTCAGGAAGCGTCTGAGTGATTTTGAAATCCTCTGGGATCTTCTGGCTGAAACCTTCTGTCAGTCTTTGCAAGTATGCAGCTCGCTCTCCTTCTTTTCCTGTTGTCTTTCACTTCACATCACTGATATGAAATATCAGTGATGTGAGATATATTACGACACCGGTTTAAAAATAGACCTGAAATTTGAGTTGCCATTTATTGCGCCCTGTAACTGACAGCAGATCAGATTTCTGATGATTCTCATCCAAAATTTCCTCTTGATGCCAAAAAAAAAGGTCAGAAAAGGAAATAAGAGAAGTCACAACAAGCTCACACAGACCTGAGTATGACCAGTCGACATCTTCAGCGAGCCTCCTCAGGCCTTGGGCCAGCGGTTCAGCTTCCACAACTATCAGAGAGAGAGAGATTATTAAGTATGACATGATCAATGGCTTTTTTCTTGGGTTTACTTCAGTTCATTTGCTAAAAGCTGCTTTGCCTGTTAGAAAAACAGTAGTAGTTTCATTCAGGCACACGGCAAAGGTAGGATTCTCTACGTAACGCTGAGGGTTCAACTCACTAGTTTGTAAAACAGCCTCAACTTTGAATGGACCATTTTACAGGAGAGAATTAGGGCCACTGAAAAAAACGGGAGCTTGTTTTCTATTTTTTCCCAAACTTCTGACAGAAACGTTTTCTCTTCTGTAGATTTATGTCAATATGTAAGGTGAATGTTTTTCACTTTTGAAGGGCAAAATGAAATCTTCGTCAAGGTGTTTGAAACAAATCATTTTGCCACTCACACCAGAAACCCCTGTTTAAGGCCCACACGTGACAGATTTCATCATTCATTTGTAATATTTTCAATACATTACAAATTAATAAGTTATTAACTATCAATAAAACTATTCAGTTTGGACTGGGTAATATAGCTCGCAGCTAAGGCTTTGAACCGGTCACGTTTTGGTATCCAAAGTGACAACATCCCCTCTGAAGTACATCACACTGTACTTCCCACTGAAATACATTAGTTACAATTCATAACCAGGAAAATAAACAGACACATTTTCATTTTATGTTTACGATGAATGCACACTAGGTGGTTTACAAAAAGCATATTCTAAATCCTGGGTAGTCCAGAAACTAAAATCATGAAATTTAATCACATCTTGTTTGGATTCAGGAGACAGACACTATCTCTACTTTTAAGATTAGGCTTCAAACTTTCCTTTTTGACAAATCATATAGTTAGGGCTGGACCAGGTGACCCTGAATCCTCCCTTAGTTATGCTGCAATAGACTTAGGCTGCCGGGGGATTCCCATGATGCATTGAGTTTTCCTTTCCAGTCACCTTTCTCACTCACTGTGTTAACAGACCTCTCTGCATTGAATTGTACCTGCTACTAATCTCTGTCTCTCTTCCACAGCATGTCTTTATCCT
>VUQR01018316.1:19801-36610 GCA_015108515.1 Hemichromis elongatus | reverse complement strand
TGTCAATGAAGCAAAGGGTGGCTACCTTCAGGAATCTAAAATATAAGACATATTTAGAGTTATTTATCAAATGTTTTCCTCTTCTATGGAACCAGCTTCCAGACAGACACTATCTCTACTTTTAAGATTAGGCTTAAAACTTTCCTTTTTGACAAATCATATAGTTAGGGCTGGACCAGGTGACCCTGAATCCTCCCTTAGTTATGCTGCAATAGACGTAGGCTGCCGGGGGATTCCCATGATGCATTGAGTTTTTCCTTTCCAGTCACCTTTCTCACTCACTGTGTTAACAGACCTCTCTGCATTGAATTGTACCTGTTATTAATCTCTGCCTCTCTTCCACAGCATGTCTTTATCCTGTTCTTTCTTCTCTCACCCCAACCGGTCGCAGCAGATGGCCGCCCCTCCCTGAGCCTGGTTCTATTGGAGGTTTCTTCCTGTTAAAAGGGAGTTTTTCCTTCCCACTGTCGCCAAAGTGCTTGCTCATAGGGGGTCATATGATTGTTGGGTTTTCTCTGTATGTGCTATTGTACAATATAAAGCACCTTGAGCCGACTGTTGTTGTGATTTGCCGCTATATATATAAAATTGAATTGAATTTATGAGTGAAAGCCTTTCATGTTAGCATGAATCTAAGACCACATATGACCATTTAAACAATAATATGACATTAAAACAAATACCGTCTACAGCAAATAAATAAGTAATATTATGTCAGCACAATGCCAAAGTAAGCGTGGTCATGAGTTATCCAGGTTTTGTTCATCATGTTTTATATAACACTGTAGATGGTTTTAGAAAAAGGCAAAATAAGAATAATCAGCATAACTCATTTGAAAATTACATTTTTCTTTCAACAGCAGAACTATAGGTAAAAAAAAGTATACTATACTTTACATATGTTTGAGCACGTTTATTGAGTGCAGATGATGATTTTTGATATTTTAAATGCATCTAATTTACTGTCTTTATATTGACGCCCTGCCTATACGGTCACTTATTCCACATTTTGGTTTCCTGTCTTTCACACTGACGATCAACCTGGTCCCATAAATGCTAAAATATTCGGTGTTTATGAAACCATTGAAGAAACTCGGTAGAGTATTTGACCGCTATCTGCACCGGGAAACAATTACTAATCGGAGTTTTCACAAGTGCATTGCCATGTTGTTTGTCTCTTTTGCTCAGCCAACACAAGAGTAATGTGATGGGCAGTTTTGCTGACTGCAGAGGCGGCATTGGAAATGCATTACGGAATGTAAATGACAACAGAGTCGAACAGAATAAATGTACAAAATTCACGTCTTGTATAAACAGTAGGTTTGAGAGTGCAAAGAGGACCATCTGCTTTCCACTAGATAGTATACAAACGCTATGGTGGTCAGGGAGAAGGTCTACAAGCTGACAATTTGTGTCATTTTGACAGCCTAGCAACTGAAAGTGGGTCACAGAAACCTAATGAGAGGACAGTTTGAAAGATGAGATATATTATACAATCCAAGGAGATGCTATGGGGAGGGCATCTAATTTGACAGCAAAGTTAGGTTATACAGTACTTCCATATAAACAGAATAATAGGATCCCTTACTGAGACCTGAAAAAAAATCTCTTAGATGACACATACAGGAAGTCTTCCATCCGAATATAGCACTTCGAGTTGCACTACATGGTACATTAACAGAAGAGTGTCTTTTCTTGAGCAGAGGCTGAAAGAGGCAGACTATAGGACAAGGATGAGTGGGTTCCAGGAGGTATGCTCCTGCCAGATTACATAACAATACAAGACGAAGTCTGGCAACAGCGTTATGTTATTAGGAAGAACGTTTTCTCCTGTATGTGAGGAAGATCTTTGGGTTTTAAGATAACCTTCTAGCATAGCTTCCGTGCTATTGTCCACATAATCACATGCTTAACCAGTCAAAGGGAAAAAGGTTGATATCTCATTGTTGCAGTGATGTGCAACTGTGTAATTCTGTTCAGTTGTATTACAAAGGGATCCTGTCACAAATGTGACTCTGGAGCTATAGATTTTTGGGTCAATTTTCAAGGCAGTCAGAAACTCTGCTCTACTTTAATATTTCCTCAGAGAAGATTAAGATAAGCATCTTCGTTCGTGTCCTAAATTCAATGAAATGACAGCCCCTACTGTGCCCCTGGTACTGAAGGGAGAGAAAAGCAGGGCTGTGATACGCCTTGCTTAAGCAAACGGGGACTGAATTTTGAACAGATCTGACCTGGGTCAGATTTCGCTAAGACTACCCTCAATCCAAGACTTTATATGAGGAAAACCCTCAAAAAGGAAGAGGATAATTTGGATGAGTGGAAGTGTTTTCACAAGGATGTAGTTACCCTCTGGTTCCTTTCAATACGAGTTCTTTTCCACAGTCATGCCAGGATACATTCATTGACAAGTCTCGATACATAAAAATCGGATTTTGCTTGCAGCTTTACTGCACTGTCAATATCAGAAATGAATGAGTCCGAGCTCATATTTGTGATTAGAATCCAGTACTGGAGCACAATGTGGGCAATGTGTGTGTGTGTGCTAGATATATGTAAAGATATCATCAAACAGAGCAGGAAAAATAATAAAGGAACAAACTCAAGGGCGCACAGCTAATTGTGGATATGAAGTTCAATTTAAATTCATGTCTCGTGCCCCATAAAAAAAAAAGTTGAAGTCACGTACACGGAAACTAGCACCACCATGAAAACTAATTTATTATATATATAAAAAATAGAAATATCGTCAACAACAAATCTAAAACTATGAGATCCAAATATATATTTTCTGTTTATATTTATTTTGAGCCTAAAAAGGTCAATAGGTGACGTGCAGAGACATTTCACTTGCTCATTATGTGGTTTTTAGCGAACGGTCTCCACATCTAGATGTCACACAAATTTTATAGAGAGAATCAAGGAGCTCTCCAGGGCCAATTCAAACTCCCCTGCATCGTATTGATCTGCCACTGACATGGCTGTAATGCAGGACACGGCTCCTAATGGAGGGTGATAAAGTAACTTTAAACCTGCTGTAACCTGCCAGTGTATCACTGTAAAAACAGAGAGTGGCAAACAAGAGCAGCAGGGCCAAGCAAAGAGATGAAGATTTCTAAATTTTTTAGTATTCCCATTAAAGAGACCTTTTATGGATTGTTTTTTTTTCCTTTGTTGTGAGGATGACAATAGGAAAGCATTTCACCACAGAGAGCAACAAATGGGGGGGGTCTTTTGTGATCTGAAAATGTAATCTCGACGTGGTGGTTACTTTCCACTTAAGCCTTAAATATGCATGCGCTGAGCTTGGCGAGGGAAAAAGAGTTGGCCTTTTTGTTTGTTTACAATGTCTCACGGGAATTTTTGTAAAATGGCTGAAGAAAGCTAATTGCCTTTTTTGTTACTCCTAACCTTTCACATTTGAATGCATGTAACTTCCTGCAATTACACTGTGTGCCAAAGGATATGTGATTTTCCCATTAGAGTTCTGTAATCTTTTCCCTTTGGATTAAACCTACAGTGATGAGAGGTATGCAAGCCCAGCAGTGTAACGCAATTAAAAAACAATGTTATTTGAAAAATTCCTGTCTTTACAAAATATTATAGCTGTGAGGGGCTGAGTTACCATCACCAATCAAACGTGTCACTTGCAAAATAGTAGTGTAATTATTATTGATTCCCACAGAGGAAGTCAGATTTCAAATTTATTCTCCCGCTGCAGGGATAAGCGTCTTGTTCAAGGATGCATAAGCTCTTGTTTGTCCAGTTGAACAATCATTTCTCTGACCCTCCAGCTATCCTATATAAAAATGACCACATATTTATTTCTTATATAAGAACAATGTAAGAAAAGAAAATACTTGTTTACCTCTTTTATAAAGCTGGAGAACTGAGAATAGATTAAATAAAAGTGGTCAATATTGAGCACACAGAGGCAAAAAGACATCCCAACACTTCATCAGTAATATGGGCCAAGCTGTATAAACATTTGATCGCACATTTCCCACGATGTAACTTTATAACATTTCATGTCGCTCTCATGCCCAACTGAATAAGTCTGTTTGTAATATAAGCTAAACATTAAAGTTTTAACCCCAAGACAATATATTATTATCTTTTCATAGGCAGTGAAAGACAAATAAAATAAGAGTACAGCTCTTTTCACATTCACTATAGCTATGTAAAAAAGCAGTTTATACTGGACTCTATGCAGTCCTATAAAAAAGTACTGCTTCGATTAGAATTAAGGGGTTAAGTAGCAGCAAGGTGCAACTAATGAAATACATCTGATTAGCTGATCGTCAGCAAGTGCGACCATGTCTATAAAAGCACAAAGTCTGGCAGTTTGCCACTCTGGAGCATCCAAGTGTGTGTTAACACGATGCTACAATCTTCCCAAGAGTGGGTGTCCCAGCAAATTCACCCCAAGGTCAGACAGTGCAATGCTCAGAGAAAGTCCAAAAACCAAACAGCTACATCTCAGACGCTACAGGCCTCAGTTTATGACAGGACAATTAGATAAAGACTGAACAATGATGGCTTGTTTGGAAGGGCTGACAGGAGAAAGCCTTTTCCCTATAAAAAGGACATGGCAGCATGGCTTAGGCGTGCAGTGTTTCATCTAAACAAACCACAAGACTTCTGGAATGATCTGCTTTCAACAGACAAGCCCAAAGTGGAAAAGTTTGACCAGAAAGCACTGTGCCATATTTGCACTGTGCCACATCACGTGAGTGTAAAAACCTCACACTAACTGTGATGGTGCTGGAGTAACGGTTAGGGCATATTTTTTTATCATTTGACAGCACAATGATTCCAAGCAAACCACCAAATCTGTAGCAGAATAGCCGAAAAGAAAAGAATGGAAGTGTTCCAATGGCTCACTTCGATTAGGTTGGAGTCCAGACCTTAAACCCCTTACACTAAAATGCTGTGGCGGGACCTTGAGAGGGCCGTGCATCTACGAATGCCTGCAAACGTCAATGAGCTGAAGCAACGTTGTCAAGATGAGAAAGCCAAAATTCCTCCGCAATTATTCGAGACACTGATAAAGCGAGAGACTGATAAAGTGATGCAGAAACAGATAACTTCAAATTACTGCTCCAAAAGGTGCTTCAACAAGCTAATGACTCATGAGGTGTACAACTGGCACGTTAAACACCATTTGATGTCAAATCCGAATGAGTCAGACTTTTGCCTTCCCCCATGCAGCTCCACATGAGAAAATTCAGGGATGCGGATCATGTGTGAAAAAGGCTACTATATAAAAGTACAGTTTTTTTTTTCAAACCACACACTGGGAAACCAAAGGTAGTGTTAAACTGTATCCTCAAATCCTCCCTCAAGGATAATACAGCATACCAGCAGGGGAGCATTAGTAGAAGTTTTGTCACCACATAGACTTTTTGGAAGGTTGTAGGAGTAAGCTCTGGATGTAACAGGTATTTCTGTAGACAGAGAATAAAGGATGATCAAGAAATTATCCCAAAGATATGTGGTATGATCACAAAAAAAAAAGAAAAAACACATGCAAGCATAAAGACTTTACAATTATATGCAGTTTTAGTAATGTAATGGTAGGCAGAATCCTATTTTGCAAGAGCTTCAATTTGTTTAAGGTTACTTACCAATTATTCAAAGGTCACAGCCATTCATTTAGCATTTTTTTTTACGGAAATGAATTGTGTCAGTGAAGGATAGTTCTTAAGAGGAAGGATACCGGTTAGCAGGCAGTTCATCACTCGAGTCAGAATTAGTTCTGTCATTAGTCGGGCAAAATCCTATAGCAGAGCTCTGATACATCTGGAGTAGCTTACAGTGAAAAGCACTTAATTGAAATAAATGTCTGGTAGGTGTAACACACCCACATTGTGAATAAATACTCTATATGTGTCAGTACATCAAGCCTGTTGTTGATGCGTTGGGGTATAAACTGCACGCTACGGATATGCAAAATGCAAAGAAAATGAAACTGTTCTATTAATTTGAATTTTTATTTACTGTTTAGCCCGATAATCCAAGTGCAATAATTCTATTTATTACTAAGAAGTCAGCAAAGGTGTTTTCACACATGTATGATATGACTGTCAAGCAAATGCGCCACACTTTTCTTCAAATTCACAATTCTTCCATATCTCCCAGACTGACTGCTGACTGCAAACACTTTTGAAACTCAAACATTCATTGAGCTTTGCTTGAGCATAGAAATAACACATGAATCCTTAAATTGACTGCTAAACACAACCCCACCATTTTCTGCAGTGCTATCGATAGCACCCACTTTTTTTTCTTTTTGTGCGTGTGTAGTTTTCCTGCGGTGTTACACGGACGGCTGATAAACAGCAGATTTCTATTAAGATGGTGTATCAAGTTTTTATTTGTCCTCTACACCGCCCTGTCAGGCTCTTTCACAGCGTAATAACATTCACTTTGCTCGGTTTAACTTCCAAAACGCTTGGGTTCAATATACATCATGCTTCGTACTATCACCACCTGGCAAAATAGCCAGGAGCATCTTTCCATCCTTCTTACTTCTTGTCCACCCTTCTCTCACTTCCTCCACTTGACACTCTTTTTGTAAAGCAACTACACTAAATCCATATCTGCCCCACCGCCACATTTGACCTTCTCTGCTCGCTTTCTTCTGTACTTCCCTGTCAATCCACCTGACTCCTTGCTGTCTGAAGCCTTGCAAATGGAGTGAACTCGAGTTCATGTTGCTGTAAGTAAGTGGCTCAAATCTGGCTTGTCTGATGACCTGTCTCACTTTCACTTCCTCCTCACTTTCTTATCAACATTTCTTTCAGCTGGCACCTCATCCCCCTTTGTGTAATTTCAATCCCATGCTTCTAACCCCAGCAAATTAGTCTCCGTACTGTATATCTCTTATGCCTCTACACTCCTAATTCTGAGGGCTGTGTCACCCACACTCCCAAGAAGTTTAACAATATTCAAGGCTTTTTCTTCCAGCTACCAACAGCTCCTGTCCTCAATTCCCCTCACCACTTCCTCTGCTGACCTGACTGACTTTGGTGTAAATTATCTACCTTCTTTCTCCACAGATGAGGTCCTGAAACTGATCCGCAGTCTTGCCACTTTTCCTGATTGCTATCATCAGCACCTCTTTGATGGCGGACCGATTACAATCTGCCTTCAACTCAGGTGAAGCGCTACTATGGGAACACTTCACAAAAAATGGAACTTTTACAAGATTCAGGAAAGTTATTGAATATAAATAATACGACACTTATTATACACTAAGATATTTCTAGTAGAAAATAGTGCCATCATAATATATCAGCCAGGAGAGAAGAAAAAGCATGTATGGGCAATCATTTATAGACTATATAGTCATTTATTTTAGTTATACCTACATATGTTGAATGAATGTTTGAAATAATTACTAATCATGAAAAAAAATCTTTATGGTCCTGGATTTGTATTAGTTTTTGGAGCTCCCCAGTTATGCAGAGAGTTGCATTGTGGGAAATCTAGCCATGCAAATGTTACAGAGAGGCACTTGTGTGCAGTCCTCCAACAGCAGGTAACCTTTGCATTATGCAAGAGTTACCTGCAGACTGGTTGAAAAATTGGCCTGATCATGACAGGGAAAGAACACAGCAGAGATCACTACTGATGATGCTGGTGATAAAGTGCAAAAACAAGAATAAAAATAATAAAGAACATGCGAGGGAAGCCGATACAATGACTGCAGGGGACTGTTTAAAAAGCTTTTTTTATTCTAGATTTTACTTTGCTTCAAAAAAGATCATTGTTAGTTCGACCTCTGTTTTTCCCTCAGTAGGCAGTGAGCTAAAGGAGAGCAAACAAAAGTGGCCCAGACTACTGGGTGTGCTACATATTTCACAGTATCCCCAAGAGGCAGTGCCCAAAATGCAGATGTGGGTCTACAAAGCTATGTACCACGTCTGGACCCTCAGTTGCACCAGCATACAACCCTTATCAATTATGCTAAAATAACAAGATTTTGTCAAACGTCTTAGTCAACCTACATACAGATTGAGTCTTTTGGTTTGCTTCTTTAACAATCATCCCTCTATGAGATGTGCTCATGAGCTTGTGACATACTTTAGCATCACCTGTATTAAGGGACGGCCTTTTGCTACAGCAGCATGTTTCATTTTAGCATTGGGAATAAAGAAATCAGAAAGTACAGGCTCAAAAACCGACACAGTCATTTCGAGTCTCAGAAAGAGTCACAAGCTTTTAACATGGTAAGATTCATAAATGTGGTATTTCTTGCTTGGGTGTTGCATTAGATTGCACTATATTTAAGGTCTGTGCATTCTTCTATCTGCCACCGTAGCGTGCAGTTCAGTGATAATGACTTCGCTCTGTGAAAAGCTCATGATTAAAAAAAAAATCTATCAGTTCAAATCAAGTACACCATGAGATAAGATTTCAGCTTTTTAAAAAAGGGCTGTGATAATTATAACCATCTGCATGACTATTTCCATCACCATAACACATGATATATATAATGTTTAGAAACTAAACTAAACTCGACTTGACCCGGCAAAGGTGGGTTGAGGTGAAATGACCTGTTAGGGATTCTAGCCCAAACAACTGCCTCAGAGAAAAAAAGAAAGAAAGAAAAGGAAAAACCATTGCTTATATAAGGAATGTTAAGCAAATCATACACCCAACCAAGCAGAAGTCAACCAGGAATGTCAGTGGCCTACGGTAACCATGGCCCAAACCAGCATGGACCATAACCACCAGCTCAAACCGTGAACACCAGGAGCAACTGGTGCTTGTTTGTCGGGCACTGTATTAGTGCTCAGCAATTAGTAATTAGAAAACAATACAGCAATTTGATGAGGTTACACCGATTTATAGCTGTCAAACATACTGATCTTAGTCTTAAACACATGCAAACAACGTCACCAGACATTGTGTAGCTATTACACATATTTCATTTTCAAAAATTGTGTTTTTTTTCATACAAATGTTCATTATATTATATTCATTTGAACAGTCACATGGTCACGATCACACAGTGTGCCTTTTCTTGCATCTAACAAGCGCGATGCTTTTTGAAGCCATGTGTGATTTTGTTTTCCCCGAGTTATTAGTAACTCGCTTTTTATCTCTGTGTCATCTCTGCATTTTAAGACACTGGCGTCTGTCGCATTCTCATCACTTCAGTTCACTCGCACGTTTTTTGCAGAGAGATTTCAAATATTAAATTACATGTGGTTAATTAGATTTCAGACTGGTGAAAAAAGAAAAGAAAAACAAACTCGTTTGAAAAAAAAGTGCCGCCTTTTTATAACATAATTAAAATGCATGCGCATAAAAATGGAGACGTTATAAAAGTTTAAAAGGAGCGAAAAAAGAAAAAGGGGCAAAATGTCTGTGCATATATCCATGAGAGTTGTGTGTGTGCAATATTGTGAGATTATGTAGAGGCGACTGACAGATACACCGCATGGCAGTAGATAAAAGAGACCGCCTCACAAGGTGGGAGTTAAAGTAGGTTGTGTGCTGTGCTGAATAAATGGAGACTGGACTTAAATACTGAGACAGTGTCTGCTTCCCTAATACTTGTGGGAGGTTTGTCCACATCCAAGGGGGACAAGGACTGGGTTGTGTTTTTTTTCTGTTCCCAAATGGTTCTTGCAAGAACACAATCAACATGTGGATTTGCAGAAATTTGGTGAAGAGAAATGACGAGTGACTACGCGACGCATGTATTTTCTGGTTCGCGCAGATGTTAAGGCTGCATATTGGTGCATGGCTGATTTATGTGTGTAGGTTTAGTGTTCAAGAGGCCACCGCAGAAGAAAATGACAGAATAAGTAATACAAGATATCTTTAAATTATAACCAGGTTTTTGTGTAATGCTTAGCATCAGCTGGCAAAAAGTCCCCGTTATTGAAAGAAGTGTATTGCCACCTTTCATTATGATATGCATACCACTATTACGGTGAAAAGAGCACATTTATGTAGTGTATATATGACTGAAAGGAGAAAGAACCAGCATAACAGGATACAAGTAAACGTTCGTGACTGTGGAAAGTAATCAAAATTTGTATAAAAGTATTTAGGTTTTAGCAAAGCCAGCTGATTGCAGAAGAGGAAAGAAGCTGAAGGTTAGTATGACCGCGAATAAAAAAAATAAACTTAAAGTAGAAGTCTAAGAAAACAAAGACTAATGCAGATCTCTGGTCAAAATAGAAAGTCATTTGTTAGCTTCATTATAGCTGTCTCAGTGGTCCTGTAGACTGCAGTCTGAGGCAGATTCGGTGAGGTGATAGATACTGAGAAAGGAAGTGGGCTCAAGATTAGAAATTGGTCTGTCATTTTTCAGACTTCACTGTTGCTGATGAGCTTCTTTTTTCTTTTTTTTTTTAAACAGCAGCTTAAACTTGTTACTTCTTCGATTAAGGAGCAAAAAAGGACTCAGAATACTAAACGTATTTATTTAAATATTTCTTATAGCAGGTCTGAGAACAGCAAGCGTAAAGTTTTGAATGATTTGCAAATCATAACTGATGTAGAAAAAAGAGCAAAAGAAAAACAAATCAGTGTAAGTAGCAACTCTGTAGTATATATTGCATATTGTACTATAAGTGAGTAAGTATTGAGCAGAAGAAGGAAATGTCAAATTGATTTTGTAGTCTTGCTTGTTAGAATGGAAACATCTAAGCTCAGAGGCAGCTGACTGTATTCATGACTAGGCCTCCTTGTCGCTGCCAATTGACACTCCACGCTGCAAAGGCTGCTTTTGTCTCTACTGACATTTCAGCCATATCAGTGATGTTACACCGCCACTTAATTGTTAACTACAGCTGGGCACTAACTGAAGCTTCATTGTGCCAGCATCTATGAGATTTATCCATCCCAGCAGTGAAATGCGAAATCCCTTTTTAGAGGCTTGGTTGAAAATGACGGTTAGTGCAGATTATCTGGTGTAATGAAAGCTTTACAGATGTATCCATCTATCTTATTCACTCTAATTGACATGGACTGTTCTGGGCTACACTGATAATATGCCGACCGCTAGTTATCAGGATATGAAAGAGGCTTTTAAAGAGAATCGGTGCGCCTCACCTGCCACTGCAAAGTCTGCTGGTTTTTCCTTTATCGCTGCATATTAAGTCATGACATATTAATATGCATATTAATGCATACTGTATGTGAGACTCGAGGTCTTGACTTCATTGCATCAGTGACATTTAGGGAGTCAGGAGAATCGTCTTCAGTATATAACTGTGTATGACAGCTACTTTTTTCTAATTAGTGAGCATGCGAAGATTTGAGATTTAAGATGTTAAAAAAAAAAAATTAAAAATCAGTGGATTCTGAGATGCAATTAATTTTAAGAATGGATTTTAAAATTTTCCTCATGTGGCTCCAGTATTTCAAAAGCATCTGTTTTTCTCACTCTACCATGAAATTATGTGCTCTCTCTGTGCTTTTACGCCCCCCATCTCCCTTTTTGTGCAGAACCATTATTCATCTTATCACTCATTTTGCCACACAGTTGTTAATTATTTTGTTTTACAAGCAAAGTTTTATTAAACTAGTTAAGTGCCGCGGAATGGATTATTTTGCCATCTTTCTCCACACTGTCTATGGATTTATGTGTCAGCTAAGGTAATTGGATCATTGATCTGTTCATTCATCCCTTTATTTGTCTTGCCACATGGTGTAAAGCTGTTCTCTCTTCAAAGTTTGGCTGAATTATAAAGCCTATGTTTTGTGTAATTAAGTTCGGGCCTATCGAGCTGAAACTTAAGTAAACATTTTGGGTTTCGTACACAGATTATCATCATAACTCAGCATTAATTAATACTTTGATTCTTTTAGCTGGGTTGCTATTAATTAAATTCATAATAGTATTTTTTTCAACGTACTTGAAATTTCCCTCATAAATATTAAACAAATATTGATCACAAAAACATTTTAGTGACTTAATATTAGTTCAGAAACTCAGACACATTTATGCGACACATGTTCTCCTCGAGTCCTGTACAGCCTTATTTGGTTTCCGGTGATTTGGACAATTACTGTGTTAAAAACACTCAAACTTGCCCAAACTTTCACTATTTATAGACAAACACCAGCCCAGAATTTTGCTCAGCTTCAAGTATTCAGCGAGAGTTTTAGAGGGTGGGTGCACTCTCATTTGCACACATTTGCATGTGATTAGCACTTCAAACCTACAAACTTGAAAGGCTTTCCTTGTCAAGACACTCTAATCTTCCTCTCTCTCTCTCTTGGTCTCCCTCTCTGTCGTACTCTTTCCCAGGTCTCTGCTCTCTCACACAAGTAGCGATTAAGTAGCTTGGGACATCAATTAGAAAGTTTAGCCTTCTGTTCACACTTATGACAGTTTCTAGGATACTGAAATCAATAATATACTGGTGTTTGTCTTCAGCGTATTTCAGCTTACAGCCTGAGCCGCATCAGACTCAAAAAGTAAATAAACATTTGAATTTCAAAGCAACCCAGTGTTTAAGTTAATATAACCAATATGCAGCTGAAATTATTGCCTACCAGAAGCATAAAAGGCTAAATGGTACCGTTACAATGTAGCCTTGGTTCTCTAAGTTCCATATTCCATAGTCATGGGTTAACTATTAAAGAAATTTTGATTTGACATACTGCAGCCAGATATCCCAGTCCATTACAAAGTAAACAAATGAATTATTCAATGTACATATTTACAGGTCAGTGCCTTTGGCTCTCGTGATGGCCAAGCTGAGAGACCCACTTGCAAGATGCTAAATTGACCAAGGAAACAACACCCAGTTGTCTACTGTTGAGACACACTCAGCACCCGCAAAGAAGAGTCTGGCTGCCACATTAAGTCAGGAAATCGAAAACAAAGTGGACTCAGAAAGCCTCATTGAAAATGCACAAATGGCCAAGAGGGAAGCTCCCTTCCCTAATTCCCATGAGGTGCCTAAACCTTGGGTTGAATGAGCCCAAAAACTCCAGACAGAATGGGAACACGTGAGAATGCAAATGCCTGTTCTCCTCAAAACACCACGGTTGAAGCAGATGAAAAGTTAGTCGGTCTTCCTAATAGTGTGAGTGCACCTAATATACTCTCCCAATATCCAAACAGGGCACAGAGTTGCCTCGTGGATAGTTCGGCTCTAGCGCTTGTAGGCTGGAAGTATTTCCTTCACCAGATCATTGTCATTTCTTTAGACTGGACTCGATAGAGAACTTGCTTTAGGACGGTGAATAAAGGAATGTGTACATGATAGTGTAGGGGCAATGGATGCACTGAGGCATCCTGTAGTACACGCTGGATGCGAAAAGAGTGGAACTCTGCACTTTTGAAAAAATGTCAGATCTATTCAACCTATTCAATGTGAGGATGGAATGAGTAAGTTGGACTAAATGCTTTGTGATGTACAACAATCTTTCAATCACAGATTAACACATTTTAGATCAACATACTCTGTACCCGAATGAGTTGGAGATCAAACAATCTGTGATTTCTCGTCAGCACAGGTGCTTTAAAGGTAAGCCATGGGGCGTGGCCAGGAAATCTAGAGTGCCTTAAAGAAGTATCCACCTGGCCTTGACTAGCAGGATGGAGTATGGCTGAAACCATAACCATCAACTAGTAATTTCAAGGTGAATTCCAATCAATTACTTTCTATTTTTCTGTTATCAAATTTCATTACAAACTTGGTATTCAGGGGATATTTCTCATCTATTTTCTATCACTTGCAGACAGCTGTTTCAGTTTAGTATCCGAGTGTGTGTTTTTTATCTCATGCTTTCCAGCAATACGTACTTTTCTCTATCATAATCTACAACACAAATTAACTAAGTCGACTTGTGTGTCTGTGCATGTGAAACAGAGAGGGACTGTAATGCGGTACTTACTTTACAATCAACTACTTAAGATGGCCTAATTGTTATTACTTTGTAACCATCATCATCATCATCATGCAACTCTGATTAAGTATTTAAGGTACAGTTTCCTGCTGCTTTCTTTAATCACTTTCAAATTAAAACACACTCACACGTACACGCACATGTAAATACAGTGTATAGACTTTTATTTAACCGTACAACTGGAAAACTCATTAAATCCATTACCGCACTGAGAAACAAGTACGAATATGATTTAGTTGAGACACGTATAAACCCTACTTGTCATTTACCTTTTTAAAAAAAATATCATATTATACTAGATTTTTTTTTTCTTTTTTGACAAAATGACAACATCTAATTATAATATGGTAGGAACTTTCATGAACTGAGTTACACTGAGATTAACAGAAACTGCAGTGACAAGCACCAGACTGGCACACTTGATGGAGCTGAAGCTTTGTTGGTATTTTTTCAGCATCTAAAAAACCCCAAAGGCATTTCAAGACATGTAATCACTGTCACGCTCTCCTGAAAAAAATGTTTCCATCCACTGAACTGTTTGAAAGATGCAGACTTTGACAACATTACCCGATTTCTTGTCACAAGTTTAGACAGCTGCTTCTGCTGAAGAAAACTTATCAGCAAGGACAAAAAAAAATCCGTCTCATGGCCTTTATGTGGCTTTTACAAAAAACAATCAATGGGGGATTTTTCCTGAAATTGTACCAAACTAATATTCATATACTATATCCTACTTTGTTTTGAGTTCTTTCATAGTAATTCAGTAGGCACTCTATGAAAGGCACTTTAGTGTAACTGATTGAATGAAAGTAAGCATCCGGTGCATAGTACATGCTAAGTTAAGCTCAAGTAACACAGTCACCAATAAAAAAACAAAAACATACTGACAGATTACCAGTGCAGGGCAGTCCCAGAGAGGCCAAGGCAATCCCTCAGTTCGCTGATAACTATGTACTGAGGTCAAGCCGGGCACGGACCATTAACTGCTATCTCCATTCATCAGAGATCGTTTGTAACAGGTAAGCGACCTGGAATTAATTCTGAGTTTCTTTATAACGATGAAGACAAGCTCAGGATTTCCCCACTCTCAACAGGCATACAAGTATATTCTCTGATCCCGGTTATTGATGCAATGTCACCCAATATGTCAACCTTAACAGTAAGCAGGTTGCTGTTATTACGAGCTTGTTTTCAAACCCCTCTTTGGCTTGTTTTACCGCCTGTTGTGCTTTCATTTTAACCACCGTATAAATGTACTGTGGTCAACAATATTAAATGTTTCTGCTGCTCACAAGCTGCTAAAATGAATAACTGACTGTTCAAATAAAATAAAAATGTTGCCACACAAGGTAGTACACTTTGCAAACTGTGCTGCATTGTTGCAGAAAAATCCTACATAACACTGAATGTCATTCACGTGGACATGGCGTTAATCTCTGTCTTTAGGCATGATATTGTGTATGCATTAAGTGCATATTTGGACCCCCTGTTATAAAATGAGTCAGCTACCAACAGTGTTTTCACCTAATGCACAAAGCTAATGGCACCTTAATGACCCACACTTGATAAAATCTGCTAGTGACAGCTGGTAAAATCAACCATTGTCAGATGTAAAAAGGAGACCTAAAAGTTGTAGGTTGCATAAGCGCCACATCCATCATTGTAAACTGGACATTGAAGAGATCGCCGCCGTATTTTTAGAGAAAGTGACTTTGTAAACATGTCCATTTTAAGTCCTCTATGAATATTACAAATAAGCATAAAAACATCATACTTTAGATGACATGCTGATAAACTTACTACAGACCTCTTCTTCTGTTGAGTGCTTTGTAATGACACACATGAAATACAGCGATGGGCTCCCTAGTAATCATTAACGAGAGATGCGATCACTTAGACTGATATGTTTAATTAAAATTCACTATGGCTTCTTCAGATGTGCGGAAATCGGCAGTCTTGGGTGTTGTAAGATTAAATCTTTAACTTACATTGCTAATTGCACATAATCAATTTAAAAAATGTTACCAGTATATCAACTAGTATTACATTCAGTCCCTTCTTTAAAAGCTGTTGAAGTACAGTGTTCACATTTAAATAAGTTGTGCTTCCTTCTCTAACCTGTTTAAATTCCATTAATTATTATATAGTAATTTAGGTAAAGTCATTTATTATGTGTGAAATATGTAAATCTGCTTTAAGAGAACAGGAATCGAATCAAAAGCTTGTTATATCAGGTAAATCTCGTTAAATCGGGTTATACCATAGATTTTTTCTTAGATTTCTGCTATTTTTTAAAGAAATTTAAAAAAAAAAGATTTACACATCAAAGAAATGTGAACAGAGTAACCTGCATATCTTATCTCGTCGCTATTCAACCGCTATTTTGGCTATAAAAGAACCCTCTTCTCCATGTTAGCTTTGTTAGTCAACATCAATCTTGTATCAACAAATAATTTCCATCCCCAGTTTGCTTGTTGTTTTACGCAGAACATTTATTAAACTAGTCCGTTGCTTGATAATTGATCTCAGGCTGAGACAGGTTAAGGTAGAACAATGGGATTTCTCGCAATTTCTCGCTCTCACCATCTCGTTTCGTGTGCAACTTTCCTTAATTCAATTCAAATTAAATTCAGGAGTGTTCTATCAGTAAACATGGACGGTCCTCATGGTGCACTACCAAAGCAAATCCTCTTGTGGAAATGTAGCATGAATGTATCAGGAAAAATAAAGAAACATTGTTAGATCGTTCGATGATAAAATACCTCCTTGGGTTTCTTTTTATATATATATATATATATACATATATATATATATATATACATACATATATATATATATATATATATATATTTTATATATATATATATATTATATTTTTTTTTTTTTTTTTTTTTTTTTTTATTTTTACATAAATCACCATGC
>VUQR01018316.1:0-13097 GCA_015108515.1 Hemichromis elongatus | reverse complement strand
TCAAAAAACTTTTAAAAAAAAAAAAAATTTTTTAGAAAAAAAATTTAAAAAAAAAAAAAAAAAAAGGCTTCAAGGAAGATGGGATATAGATACATTACATTTCTTTTGCATTCAGCAACCAATTTCAAGTGGTTGTGATAACCAACTGATTACACAGAAGCTGTAGAGCAACACCCATCAACTTCTGGGCAAACGTGCAATTGAAAGCAAAGTTAAGTCTCCAAATCACCCAGTGGGAGGCAATCTGTATGGTGGCCCTGAGAGGTCAAATGTAATGCAACTAAAAAAACAAAACAAAACACCAGCAAATAGAAAAAAGCTGCAGAAAACCACAAAAGGAAAGTGTTTTTGACAGTGTTTGTGACAGTAATGTGTCGACCAGCTGTGGCAGTGATAGAAACCAAAACATGTGAAGGATTGTACTGAGATGTACTTAAAAGAAGCGGAAGATTATTTAGTGTTATGAGGGGAAAAAAAGAATCCAAGGTTATATGTGATTTAATGACATGATTCAAATAATACTGTAGACACAGGTTTACTGTTAGCGGTTTACTGTTAGCTTGTCACCTCCGCAGTCGATCCGTCACATTATAATCCCAATAAAAACTCTTTGGTTGTGTTTTATTTAACATTTATTTTGCTTTCTGTGCCTTTGACGCAGTTTTTTTGGTGTTTTCTTAAACTGCAGTGCGTTTGACCTCTCGAGGCCACTGTAAACCTGTCCCCGAACAATCATTGGTGAAGTTTTCGAATAGCTGCAGTCCAGTTAATAAACATAGACTGAAAACATTACAATCAATCTGAGTCAGTTTGTGCAACTTGTCTGTGACACATTTCTTTGGATTAGGGGACTTGATTTAGCTGGTTTCCAACTGATTGTAGTCTTGTTATATGCCTATATGAAAAGCTTTCTTGTTTGTGGTTAATTTGCAGGAACTACAGGATTTCAATTTCCTAATTTCAAAGGAAAAATGTTTACAAGTTTATTGTATATGAATGCAATAAACTTTTGTCATGCCATGGCTTCCAGTCACTGTTTCCCCTAATGTGACTGCACCATAAAACATACCATTTAACAGTGTTGGAGTTTGAATTCAGGAACTGTGAGAAGTAAGCATATTTTAACTTAATTCAAATCACATTTTATACATTTTTTAAATCTTCATCCCATCCAGAAGAAAAGATACCTACTTCAGTATATTTGTCATTTGCTTGCGCCACTAAACCAAGTAAAATTTTTGGTCCCCTTAGGAAAAAAGGGCTGCTGATCTATCAGCAACATTAAAACTGCTGACAGCTGAAGTGAGTAACATTGATCATACTTGATGATTTGTTCTGAAGGGAAATTCATGGCCCTGGAACTCACGTGGATGTCAGTTTTACACCTTAACATCACCATCATAATGTCACTGCTAGAGCAGGACAATGTGCGAGCCATGCCCAAAAACTGACCTGTGAAAAGAGTTCAAAGCAATAAAGTGTTCAAAGATTTGATCCAGCTTTCAAAATGTCCAAATCTTAATATAATTAAGCATTCATCAGATGCCCTGCAGCCACATTCATGGAGGTCCCAACCTACAGTCCACGGGATCCAAAGCATCAGCTGCCAAGAACCCAGTGCCAGACACCATACCCAGAGGTCCTGCGCTCTGTTCTGGCCGTCACCACTTTTCCAGTAGTGGGCCTACAACATATTAGGCATGTCACAGCAAATGCCAAACAGAACATTTTTCACAGATCAAACCAGAACATGGTTTGATCTGTGAAAAATTCTTCTGCCATTTTCTACAAATAAAAGAAGAAAACCTTTTGTTAGGTCTTTCTATAGAAGTAGTGACTCGGTTTTTAAAATCCTTAAATTCCAACAGCGTGCTATGATTTTTTTTTTTTTGTTGTTATCTCTTCTGTGATAATCTGAATGTGACTAGGCTGTCATGTGTTGGGCCTCACAAGACTTTTGAATTCTTGTACATTTATTGTACAAAAGGCACAGCACTGATGTGGAAGTAGGTCTTAAACTCGCATTTGCATGTTTATTTTGGGAGCCTTATTAGCATTGGCAAACATGAACATCCGGCACAGAGTGGTGGGAGAAGAGGGGCTAGGAGGAGGAGAGCAGAGGAAATGTTTCATAACAAAATAAACTGATTGCTAAGTTCAAAACGGTGTTTTCCTACAATAATTCAAATGTTTAAAGACGATTCTGACATCTTTAGCTGTCACATGTTGAAAAATATCCAACTGGCTCTGAGGCTCTGGAGGATTGGAAGAAAGCATGACATCAAACAAGACAGCGATCTTTAAACCTTTCCTTTTTCTGTATTTTAGCCGGAGAGGTCACAGGTCTCAGATCAGGACACTGATCTGACCTTGCTTGAAGGGCTGATCGATTAGCAGCAGTCTCTCCAGCACCTTAAACCTGACTGTGAAACACCCGCCTCACCCGCCCAATATTTTATTTATCTCTTTGTCTTGTTTTCTTCGATACGGATAGACAATGTACGAATTTACTTTCAGGAACAATATCTCTGATAGGAAGAAGGCGAGAGGATAACTCTGTATAGACTAAAGGAAGAAAGTTATGAAATAACAGCAACTTTATGTGTCTTTTTTTTATGCTTTTAGCTGGTTGTCACAATTTGCCATTATTTTTAGCAAACAAGCTCACACAAGCTTATTGTACACTACATCTTCAGCATGAAGTGGCTGAGTAGAAGATCAAATGTAAACAAATAACTTAACAGGCCATGAAAGCATTCACGTGGTTGAGGAATTTGCACACTAAACAGAAAAGAAAGCATTAGTAAAATTTGGATTAACATTTGTTGTCACAAACAATGCGATGTTCCTGCTGTGAATATTTAAACAAACATGTAATTTTATGACACTTTGTGTATCTTTATAAGTTAAACATTGAATTCACTTTTCTTAAAATCCATTTCAACTGCAACTTGCAGGTTTTGTGTTTACTTCACCATGCTGCTTTGAACTTGTTGTGACCCCCCCTAGAGTTCAGAAATCACCTTATGCAGCTTTAATGAAGAATGGGAGTTTTCATTTATTCCAAACGACTTCCTGCAAGCTTTGATGTAATTTCTGTCTTAGATCAGAAGCCCGCTTGGACTCCCCTCCTAGTAGCAATGTCATTAAAACACAAGCCACTTGGCAGTGATTTTTTTTTTTTTTTTTGGTGTCGAGTGAAATGATCATATTTTTTTCTGACTTACTGCTTGGACTTCTCTCTGGAAAAAGAAACAACCTTTCAATAAAAGTACTCACAAACCTGTAATCATTCTTTCACACAACAGGCACTCAGCTCAAGAGAAATTACCAGACAGTGTCTCTGGGTCAGGCCCTCCAGTCATTCCTGAGTCCTATATTCATCATTCAGCTGTCGCTAATTATAGCCCAGAGTGTCGTTACAACAAGTCTTCAGGGTGTCTTGATGCTGTCACACAGGTGACATGCTCGAAATTGTTGTGGTTGCCACAATAATGTGACATGAAACACACACTGCATTGGGCTTGCATCATTTCATTATTCCCAGCATCAGCTGTAAACTTTTTTTTAATTTAACATAACTTATAATTACACTATCAAATAAACAGCCAGTAAATTCTGAACTAAGAATAATTTTACATTTCAACACTTTCTAGCCATTTCTGACTAACACATAGCTTGTTTTATTTCATATTTCTTATGTTATATTTTACAATACATTGAAAATATTTGGCTAAAAGCTGTAAATAGCCAACTGGTTTGCATTGTGCTATGTAACTGTAACTGACACTGTAACTGTAACTACATTTGTTTTAATTGTTTTTAACCGTTTTTGCTGCCTGTTATTGTAATCTGCTTTGAACTGACACAGATATAGAAATTTGCAAATTCATCAATTTCTGTAGTTGTTTAACATTTTACCAAAATGTTATCAAGAATCACTGTTTTTCTAATTTGTGGAAAACCCTTTAACTAAAGCAGGAGTTCCAGTGGGATTTTTACTTCAGCACCTTGACACCCTTACTCAGTTATCAGTGAAATTTCTTTACATTTATATTCTAAAACCCAAAAAACCCAAAACAAAATAAATGTTAGGCCCTCACTGAGGGAGGTTGTGATTATGAAACGGGGATAGACAGCTGCCTATTCCTGCTCAACACAGCCTTCACCAGATTTGCAGGTCAGATGGGTGTAAGGCGCAGCGAGAAGCAGAATGTGACAGGATATCCACACAGACGCTGTGGGGAGAGTGATGGAGGGCTTCTGCAGGTTCACCTATGCCTTAACAAGATTTCTCTGGGTCCTATGGAAATCTTGTTACAACTTTTTTTCCCTATAGGTAGATATTGATTGCCAGACGCTTTCCTTTGGCACAGCTGAATTAAACAAGTAAGTTTGGGCATTGCAGATATTTAAAGCAGGGAACAAAGGACAGCATCGTTACAAAAAATGAATTATGTTCAGTAACCAATATCAAGTAATGGATCATTTAAAGCCAAAACTGACCACCCACACTGACTTTCTATTGTCAGTTTCTGATTTTTTTCTTCTCATAAAACATTGTATGCACAAAAGTCTTGAGCCACCAGTCAATTCTTTATATTAAGCTTCCAGGGAGCCAGACTTTCTTGTAATAGTTTAAAGTGGAGTAGAGCAATCATTCTCCGGGCTTTCTAAAGATCTTTCAGGGTTTGTTCTTTGACTATTTCCAGGGTTTTTTTTGTTGTTCTTTTGTTAAATCACTTAAACTAAACTGTTAATCATTCAGGAAGAAAAAAAGCACTTAACTCCAAGGATGAACCAGTGTTTTCATATATAATAGACAACAAAGAACCATTAAATTGTATCTTTAGACACTTTGTTACTAGGAGCCTGGCACAAAAACACATAATTTATCCTAATTTCAAAATGACAAAGATAACGCACTTTGGCAAGTATAAAATTGTGCTTTTGCATCAATAAGATGATTCCCCCACTGCTGTTAGCTAAAACCCTGGCACATCTCAACACTGTGTGCAGTGAGTCCTTTAAAAAATGGTGGAAACTGTAGGACAAAACAAACGGCAGCCCTAAAAGCAAGTTAGCAGTGTCTTGACAGTCACAAGGTATGGCACATTACAAAAGAACTGGACTGAAAATTAGCAGTAACAGGCCTGACAGACTGCTAAATGCAAACCGTGGTCAACAAGTATGGAGGATGTGAGGAGAGAGGTAGATGCAGCCATCTGTAAAACACCTGTGGAGGTGGAGCCTTTGTCATGGTTTGGAGTTGAATTTTAGTCAGGGATCTTGAGCAGTTTTTCAAATTGGAGCTATCAATGCAGAAAAGCATTGTCAGATTTTAATCCACCGTGCAATGGAAAGCTTTCAGTGTCGATGGCTTCTTCTTACAAGAGGAGTTGAATGTCCTTCAAGAAGACTGGAGAATAATTCCTGAAGCCTACTTAAAGAAATTACAAGAAAGCTTGCATAAGAGAGCTTTGTCAGAGAATAAAGGGGGTCATAGCAAATACTGACATTCAAGCTTGTTGGAACTGCACAAACTCAGTTTTGCCTTTACCGTGCATGTGTGCAGATAGTTCAATAAATTGCTTCAACTGTGGAAATAGAAACAAAGAGGGGACTCAAGACTTCTGCACAGCACTGTATAAACAAGTGATACTTCATAACTTTCACAAAAATGAAGCAAATTGATTAAACTGCATGAGAGAGGCACACAGTAGATGCTTTCTGATGCAGGGAAATAATTTGTAATGTCAAAGGCATTAAAAATACCCTGGGGCTGCATTGATTTCTTCAATAAGTTTAATTGAGTTAATTGACAGCAGTTTACTTATTCCTGCCTGATTACATTATGTGTCAAGGGTGTACTTACTGGAGTTACCTTTATTTATTCTCTTGGGCAGTCACAGTGTGAGTGCCAGGCAGAGTAAAACAAAAGGAATACAAGAAAGATGATCATGTCACAAAAGAAAGGCAAAAATCAAGGAAAAAATCCATCGCTTTCAAGTGAGATCAAAGAAGGATATAACAAGAGCTCCTTCTTAACACTTACCATTAAAATGTGGTGCAGACTGAAGGGCCATGTCAGACAAAAAATTTTTTTTCCAAGCTTAATACGGAAGGAGAAAGGCATTTTATAAGATTGCTATCATTATTACTACTTTTGTCAGAGCAAAGTGAAGACAGAGGTTTCATTACGTTCAGTGCTTCCTGGTTGAATCTGCGACTTTTCTGCAGATCAGAGAATCAGCATCTGGTTCAGCTAAAGTACATCCGATCCCTCATGTAGTGGTTCAGGTGATAACAGATCTTAATTTAATGTGCATTCGCACATTGATCTTCCCGTTTCATGTGTTTCATCACTTCCAGAATTAATTTTGCTGGACTGAGTGAAAAGGACTGGAGGCTAGTGACTGAATCGGTGATGGATTGAGGGGGACAAAGAGAGCGTTTTAGTGCCGAGACAGAAACAAAATACCGCACAGAAACACAGTGCAGCCTTCACACTCACCTGCAGTGTCTGTGAACCCCAGCCACGGTTTCAATGATCGAACACTCTCCCTCGTTTAGACAAAAGGCTAGGTCCTTGTCTTCCACACATGGCTTGAAGACCTCTGAACGAAGGCTAGGATGTGTTGGGGCCAGTGCTGCAGAGAGACACGAAGAAACCAATTTAGTTCAAATTGAACAGTTTTATATATTAAAAAAGAATTCCCTTCATTCTTTAGCAACTTAAATCAACAGGAATATTTTTCTAAACTTCTTTCATGTGAAGCGGCAAATGTCATTCAGCAGCGATTTACTTATTTGTAATGAAACAACCACTCTTGTTAGATTGGAAGAGAAGATTTTATTCCTCGCTCCCTTGTGAATCTCAGTGGGCTAAAAGCAAGATAGCCCAGGGAATGATTGTGTTTTATTAAGGACTGATTAAAATTGGTGTTTTCAGCTTGAAGAGACAAAGAGAGGAAAGTAATGATGACTGAAATAACACACTTGCGCTGTTTTCGGTGTATGTGCTCGCATCATTATTAAATATAATGTATTATGCTTGCTTTTTTTGTTTCAAATGAAGCAGTTTAACCACAACTTCTAAGTGAAATTCCCGTTCTGCTGCTTTAGTGAACACAGCTGAAAAACCCGGGAATATATTAAAGAGGTAAGGCAGAGAAATGTGAATACATTAGCACTGCGCTACCCAGAGACACAACACAGAGTGATGGGCTTGGTGATGCAACTTTGATTTTCTTCTTCTAGTCTGACCCTGAGCTGCTCTCACATAAAGAGCATGGCTGCTGTGCACGAGCACCGCAATGCAGGGCTCTCCACCCTGTGAAATATGCACAGCTGTCAGACATGTCAGCACCGCGACTATTATGTGCAAACACGTGCAACCACGTGCAAAATGTGTCCAAACACTCTATCGGAATTACCAAAGCACACACGCGTGTGCAGAGTGACACAGAAATGATCACAGAGGAGCTCTCGCTCCGTGTTTGAGCACCGGCAATTGGATTGACTGGTATTATACCCCAATACCTTGCCAATACAATTGGATTACTCATCTGATTCTGCTTTCATCCATTTATGTAGTGCACAGACACACCTTTTTAACACCATGTTCTGGTAATTGTAATTCCTTTTCTATGAAGCTCCCACATCTTTCATGCCTGATCCTCTGTACGCGGCACGCTTTGGCTGGCAAGTGGCATTTTTACAGCTGTGCCTCTAGTCGCCATGCGCACACCGAGGGCTAAAAACTTGGTAATCTGTTTGTTGTGCCCCAGTGTCCAGTTCAATCGATGTTTTGTTTATGGCTATTGATTGATAAATCTGGGGCTCTTGATGTAAGACCCAAGAGCTGATGAGAGATCAGAGAGAACACAAGGAGATATGTGTTGCTCCTGAGGCTAAACGAGACTCTTCCATGTCAGGGTAAAAACTTTGGAAGACATTATTAAAACTACTTATTGTGATAGTAAAAACTGGTCTCATCTAACGTGCATATAAACACAGGAGAAAAGTAAAACATGAACTTGCAGTATTTTTTACTCTACAAAAGTAGGCCTCAAACTAAAGCTGACTCTTTCACTCTCTAGACTTTAAAAGTCACAGGGATTATATGTTGTATTATTAATTCCACAAACTCCCAGAGTGAATCATTAAAAGGTTATCTATTCAAAGATGTAACTTTATTAATAGAAAATAGAACACAACGTCCCCCTGTGGTATGCACATCCCTCGCAATAATTGTCACGGCTTTTAAAGCCTCCTGGATATTTTATTCAGAAAGCAGCGGCGACTACACGTGAGAAGCACCACAATTGATATTCAAAGACAACACCAACTATGCCAGGTCAGTGGTTCAGCTCTAAGCATGTGAGGCAGAGGGTTCTGGCTAAAGAGGAAATTGATTTTGTGCTGGAAGGCTAACCGTTGATATATTTACATTAGAAAGCCAAGGTCAACCAGATACCAAACACCCCCAAGTACCTGCAAAACAAGGAATCCGACCTGTGCTAGAAAAAAATTCAAAAACGTTATTCTTCAAGTTGCCATTGTATTTAATGCGGAACAGTCTGTACAGCATGATTTTCCTGATATATCATTATTTTATTATTTCCTGTATGAAAAGTGGCTCAACTATATCATTGCTTCTTGAATCACATGTTGGTGACGGTGCAGAAAAGTAGGATGTTAACAACATAAAGTCACATATATAATATATATATTCACATACATGTATATTTTATTTATCCTCTAAGAGAAAAAGCTCTCAACAGCTCAGTACAACAGCATCTTTTGTATACTACTTCAACTTTCCCAACAGAGAATGTGCCAGTTTCACACCCAGAAGGGGAGAAGCTGACATAAGCTCCTAAAATTAAACATAATATGGCAATTTTATTTTGTTATAACTTGTGAAAGATTTCCATAATGGCTGATTTTCAAACTTTTATGTGGGCTTTATTTTGCACCTGCAGTGATTCATCCAAACCTATAAGATGTGGCAGTGAATGCAAACATTTCATCAACACGTTGTCCGTTTCTTTAAAATACAATGAAAAATGTCTCACCTGTCATTTTACAACTGCCTAACAAAAAACAAACGAACTAACAAAAAAAAAAAAAAAAAAACTATGTCTTTAAGGATTACATCTGCTCTCTTACCCCCCTTGGCCAAATCAGGAAACAAGTCATCTTCAGATATGTTCGTCCTTGAGCGGTACACGCTGTCAATTTCTTATGGGTTTCCATTTCATCATTCTTGACAGGCAAGAATTGGTTTAAAAAAAAAAAAAATCTGAAGCATAACAAGCACAACTCAGGGACTTTTGAATGAGCACATGTCAAGCTGGAAACAAGAGCGAGTTAATAAAGGGATTACAGGGTTTCTTGTTGTATCAGAACAAGAAAGTGATAATCTGTGTTTGATTTTTCTGATGTTATGTTTACTGCTTTGGCATTTCTTGACATTCAAAGGATTAACCCTGAAAAAAGTCTGTGTAAATTCTGAGGCTGGTACATGTGCTCTAATGAGTTAAGGACATTTTTCATATCAAACCAGTAGTGGGAGCGTATCACACTTTTTTTTTTTCAAATTAATCTTCATCTTCATTATAGAGGTAACAGCTGATAAATGAGGTGTCCCTCGCTTTTAGTTTTTATTAAGATTTAATGTCATGACTAATTATGACAATCACACAAGTTAGTATAACGTTCATTTATCAACACTTTTAATGAAGCCTTTTACAAAATAACCCCCCTGCAAAGCGAGCCTCTAGCAAACTCTGTGAACCTATGCATGCTAGGTAGCTGTAAAAACCATGGTGGAAAATGTGGTAATAAATGGCAGCTGCAGTGGGAGCATGATTCATCCTGGACTCTTTGAAATCATTTTCACGTCTCTCACTCTCCCCGTTGCACAAAGGCAATCCAGATTGCTCAATCCCTCGGTAACTTTCAAGGAATCTACTGGCTGGGGATCACGGATTCAAATGATGCTTGAAAAATCAGAGTTATCTGAGAAGAATACCAAGGCTAGTACTTTTTCTCTCACTCACTACAATTAAGTTTAAGTGTATAAATTCAATAAGTTCGAGAACTTACACATGATTGTTCTTCATATTAGAAAGCAAGCCAGGAATGTAAAGATAAGCTGCTTTAAAATAAGGTAACACCACTTCCATAACAAAAGCAAAGTCTCTGGAGTTAACATTGAAACTGTGCAACTGAGACACATCACGACTTTAGATGTAGTAATAAAAGAAGTTGCTGTTATAAAAACATATATCACATCAAAATTAAACTATAACTCAGGCAAAGTCAGCCTTCAGATTACGTTGTAGCATCCACATTCGCGTGAAAATGGGTGTCTCAGGGGTTTCTGCAGTCTTGTGCAAAACTAAGTACACCCTTACTGCTTCCATAACAATAGCAGTAGCAGCCAGGCACTGCTAATCTAATGCTTTTCATGTTCTGGATCATCAGCGAGTGTGACCACCCCTATAAAAGCAAAGATTTTGGCAGGTTGCTGGTCTGGAGCATTCAGGTATGTGTCAACACAACGCAGCAATCTCCCCAGCAAATTTACCCTAAAACGTCAGACCATGCAATGCTAAAAAAAACTGCCCCAGTTAGCATATCAAATGTTATGGTTCATTACAGTATAATTAGAAAAATACTGAAGAAGTATGACTTCTCAGGAGAAAGCCTCTTCTTTCTAAAAAGATTATGGCGGCATGGCTAAGGTTTCCAAACTTGCATCAAAACAAACCACAAGACTTCTGGAATAATGACATTTGTAAAGACAAGAATCAAAGTGGAGATGTCTGGCCATAACAAACCCATCACAGCATATCAGCACCAACACCTCAGACTGACTATCAAAGCACCGAGGTGTAGAGATGATTACTGGGGCTGGTTTTTCAGGGACATCTAGTCATCAATTTAACCATGAACTCCTCTTAATACCAAAGTATTCTAGAATAAAGCGTGAGGCCATCTGTCCAAGAGATAAAGCTTGACCCAAATTGGGTCATGTAGCAGGACAATGATGCAGCAAAACTACAACAGAATGGCCAAAAAAAAACAAAAAAACGAGGTGTTGCAATGACCCAGTCCAGTCAAGACCTCAAATAAAATGCTGCTTTATTATATAATATTGTTGAAGAATGGTTCAAAACTCCTCCACAATGACATAAAAACTGATAAAGTCATGCAGAAAACGATTATTTCAAGCAAAAGGTGATTCTAGCAGCTATTAAATTATATTGTGTGCTTAACTTCTCATGGCTATAAATAAGCTTTCTGGGGGTAACTAACATCTACAATGTTTCCCTTTACTCTTTCATAGTAAGCATAACATAAGCATCATTCTTAACCAGTGCACTCACCTTGACATATGAAAATTTGACCTGCCCGTGAAGAATGAGCTCTAACACCGTTTTTTTCAGGCAGGTAGAATTGTTATGCATCACTTTTCTGTGCCCTATAATTATCTTAAATGGAATAACTGGAGAATGATTCATTTGTAATGGTTTGCTGCTGTTATTGTCGCTGGCATATGTCACTTCAGTTTCACAGTGCCATGTTCATTTTTTAGTTCCAATGCTTGAATCCCCTCAACTGTTAATTATAGTGCAGCTGAAAGCCGTGGTTATATATTTCGATTTTTGCAGCTTAGCTTCAAATCCATGTTTGTACATTGTGGCTTCATCAACTTTAAAAAAGGAATTGCACTGTTCTGGTCTCCATATTTAGTATATACTCTGTAGACACATGCACTTATAGACACAGTGCATTGGAACGCATAAACACCAGCACGTCTGATAGTATAGACAGCGTCTTTGTTATAGACAACACAAGAGACAATTCTATTTACAACTGTAGCATTTTCCTTCTATGGCTTCCTTCTAATGTGCTCATTAGTGTTCTTGCGCTGAGTCTCATCCCTCAGGAGAATGTGGTTGGGAGAGAACCAGCTGTGTTTACTGCAGCACACATCAAAGAGGGCCTTACAACGTAAAGGGAAAGTCTTAAGGGGGCCTGCTGATTGCCTACCCATCATGCACTGCTGCCTTTTGGACAGAACTATATTCGAGACTGTATACAGTACAGTGGATTGTGTATGGACAGCACAATGGCTCTGACAATGCCATCTGTCACAATGGTTTGGTGCTTGGATTTTCTTCCCTCGGAAGCAGAACTTTAACCTTTGCAGCAAGAATCTAAAAATAAAAATTACATTTTCTGGATTAATTTAAGAGATAATAAATACTAATAGCACTGTTTTACCTCATTAGATCCATTCAAAGTCCAGTAGCTTGTGTTTAAGATAAGATGACATAAGATGACCTTTATTAGTCCCACAGGTGGGAAATTTGTATCATTTCAGCATTAGGAAGAATAAGATATTCCACAGAATGGAATAGAATAAAATAAAATAAAATAAAATAGAATAATATATACAATATAATAAAACAGAATACAAATACAAGTGCTATATACAACTGAGAAAAGTATTGCACGTATAACAGATTTATTGCACATGTGGGTTTCCGTGTATGATTAGCTGCAGTCTTTGTTGTGGAGTCTGACAGCAGTGGGGAGCAAAGACCTGTGAAATCTCTCCGTCCCACATCGTGGGTGCCGAAGCCTGCCACTGAAGGAGCTGCTCAGGGCTGTCAGAGTCTCCTGCATGGGGTGGGAGATGTTGTCCAACAGGGATGACAGCTTAGCCACCATTCTCCTGTCACTCACCACCTCCACTGGGTCCAGAGGGCATCCTAGAACACAGCTGGCCCTTCGGATCAGCCTGTTCAGTCTCGTCCTGTCCCCAGCAGAGATGCTGCCGCCCCAGCAGACCACACCATAAAAGATGGCAGAGGCCACAACAGAGTCACAGAAGGTCTTCAGGAGTGGGCCTTTCACTCCAAAAGACCTGAGTGTCCGCAGTAGGTTACAGCCTGCTCTGTCCTTTCCTGTAGAGGGCGTATGAATTATGAGTCCAGTCCAGTTTATTGTTCAGATAAACACCAAGGTACCTGTAGCTGTCCACAGCCTCAATGTCCATACCTTGGATGTTTAGTGGT
>VUQR01018313.1:0-59343 GCA_015108515.1 Hemichromis elongatus | reverse complement strand
GACATTACAGCCCATGATCTCCCTATAATACAGTTTCGGTGTGACCACATAAGTAGAAGAACCTTTGGGAACAAATGACCGCTTCAAATCAGACAAGTTAACATGTGTTTTCAGCAGCTGTACAGCAGGTTGATCCTCCTGATGTCCCAGTAGGACATGCCCTGCCTCTGGCCAATCTGGACGTTGGGGTTGGGGATGGGGGTGATGGTTTCCCTGCCATTGATCGAGAAGGCTGTTCTTTCATAGTGCATTACGGAGGAGTAATCGTAGGGAGTGTTGAGGTTGTTGGTGTCCTGCTTGTTGAAGTTGTAGGCCATCTGTGGGTCGATGTTCTCCCAGTTGATCCTGACGTAGTTGTCGCGGTCGCTCCTGGTCTGCTCGTGCTGGAAGCCCAGAGCGTGGTTGGCCTCGTGCTGGGCGATGCCAAAGTAGATGCAGCCCTGCCTGTTGAGAGACAGGACCTGTTTCCCTCCCTGTCTGCCCAGAGAAGAGTAGCATCCGTCCTGGCTCTCGATGCTGATGTAGTCGTTCTCGTTCTGACGGTCGACAAAGCGGACACAAGTCTGGCTGTGGAAGGACTGCAAGGCATTTCTGATCAGCTGCCTTTCCACGCTGTTGTACGCACTGCTGATGGTGAAGGGAATCGTCACCAGGCCGTTGTTGTCTTTGTGCCACAGGCAGCTCTGGTAACTCTGGCATTTAATGGCATTTCTGTTTTTTGGAAGCAGGATGTCTCCTTCAAGCAGGATCTCATTGCTGCCATTGTTTGTGGTCAGAATCCTGGTGGTGATATCAATGGTGTCATCTTCCACCACCTGGCCTTCTTCTCCTCCTCCTCTTTCCTCAATGAGAGGATGAGCCTGAGAGAGGCCGAGCAGGAGCAGCAGCAGCAGGCTGACAGAGGGACTCATCTTCAGAGTGGGTCTAGTAGCTGTGGAGCTTCTTTGCAGAGCTGCTGTGGAGAGACTCCTTGGAGCTTCGTGTCTGACACAGTTCAGTCTCAGGTCTTTATACTCTCCTCTACAGGTGTGTCTGCAGGAGGATTATGGGCTGGGGTCCACATCGCTAGGCCTAAATAAAGCTGAGAAGGGAGGACTGCACAGACAAACCCACTCTTTCAACATGCTGTGTTATGTCAAGTCTGTAGATGGATGAACACAGTTACTTTACTGGGTGGGACTTGTTTAACTGCACATCAGAAACTTCTACAACAAAAAAGCACTCAAATTTTCCATTTGCAACCACCATTATTTTAACTTTTATTTTGGACAGTCAATTACTGCATATCTAGAAGTAATCTTTCCTCTTTTCTTCATCTGGCTGTTGTGTTATTCTTCTCATTTACACACTCATTCAAATCCGTCAGTCTGCCATTCTTACCATAATGTTTATAAACAAATATTTATATTATATTGGTAGCATAAATGTTCTAGTTTGTAGTTTTTGCTACCAGGGCAGCTGTGGCTACAATGTAGCTTGCCATCACCAGTGTGTGAATGTGTGGATGACTGTAGTGTAAAGCGCTTTGGGGTCCTTAGGGACTTGTAAAGCGCTATATAAATACAGACCATTTACCATTTACCATTACCAATGAAGACTTTGATTCCTTAACTTTTTTTTACCCTTCATGGCTCACTAATGTTGCTGAAAAACATGAAAAAAAGCGTGCTACATTGTGCTTCTCAAGTTAAAAGTCATGAGTTTGTCTTTTCCTCAGCTGCTGATTTAGCACAACCAGGCTTCTGCTGCTGTTGCTCATTTGGGAAACAATCAGATTCTCTACAAACTATTTGGAGAAACTCAAGACTGTTTTTTCTTTTTTGGATAATTTACAATATGTGCTAGAAAATAGTAACCTGATAAAAAGCAGATAATTATGGCAGGAAAGTTGAACATGTACACATTAGAATCACACTAAGTACAAAAATGCAAACTCTGAAACCAAAATGTTATGTTGGTCAGACCAACAATCAAATGACTGACAGTACGACTCATTAAATTTAGAAATTATAACATTACTGCTTACTCAGGTCAACGAAGAAGATTAGTCCAGTTCTCGTCTGTTCATTTTGGCTTCCTGTCAAATATTTTATTCATGTTTTGTCTGTCATACTGTGCCTTGTATGAAAAAAAAGTCAAATCATTAAATTAGATATTAACTTTGATACATTTGATTTTACTAAAATGAACATATGAATGTGTTTGAATTAAAAGAAAATAAAGAAACAAATGAGAGTAAAATGCTTTTTGTGTACAGTATTAAGTAATTATAGATTTGGTTTATTAAAAAGCTTTAGTTTTTTCCGTGTTAAAAATAGCAGAAATGCATCATTATTTTAACATTTTACACAATTTTCTCTTGTTTTCAGAAAAGCTAAAGTTTACCTTTTTTCCTTTTGGTCATCGGTCCTTTAGTCGTTGAGTCCTTCTGTTCTTTCATCCAATATGTTTCTTCATTTGGAATTAGGTTCAGACATTTATTGTGTCCCAAAGAGAAAAAATGTCTTCTGATATTGCAGTTCTTGATAAACATTACAAAACTTTCCACAAGACCATCATCAGGCCACATTTAGTCCAAATAGACAAATATATATGATTGAAGGCACTCATCCTATCACAGCACAGCAATGTAATTCAGTGAACTTCAGAATGACCAACGTTTTTCACAAATATTTCTAAAGGCACCTGCATGACTAGGTGCTTGATTTTCACTTGTGGCAATGGAGCAGAAAACCCCTGAATTCTAAGAGGCGTGGCTCAATACTTTTGTCCATATAGCATATCTAGCTTAAAAGAGAAGCTTGATGCACACAATTTGATATTGGTCCAGGGTCAACATTGCAACTGACCAATCATGTTGTCTGAGGATTCGGTTAGCATTTACTGAGAAGTTAATCCTTGTAAAACTATCACAAGTAAACCAACATGGGTAACCCAAATTGGGCTAAAAGCAAACTTGATCATATATTTGTTATATTGGATATATTAATAAAGAAATGAAATGAAATGCTTGCCTATTTTTTTTCTGAAGAGAATTTTCTATAAACATGATAAACTTTAGGCTGTATAAAACATGAGTGTAGATGTCTTCGCACCCTTGACTGGCTTGTGGACTACCATTTTGAAACCTCAGTAGTTTAAATATAGCTGCCATAGATATTTTTGTGCCCATGTTTGAGAAATGCTTCATTTGAGCCATAATAAAATTTAAATGAGTGAATTGGAAAACATCCCTCCTTATAGTTTTCATTGAGGTAGAAATCAGCTGTATACACTAAAACAGTTGGTTCCACTAGGCTTAACTTTGTTAATTTCTGAGGTAAAGAGCTGCATTTTAACACTGGGACTGTGAGGAACCCTTTGGAGTCGGCACAAGTGGACAGTAGAAGAACTGCAGTTTTTGGCACTTTCATTTTTAGCCCCCAGCGTTTTCTGCTTGGTCTGGTCACTAAACAAAAAAACTACAGCTGTAGCTAGCTAGTCCATCATAGCAACTAAAAAACAATGCTTGATCCCTTTGAAAAACAAGTTTGTGATTGGTATTCATTGTTTTTTCTGTAGATTAAACAAAAAACAAGAAAAACATGAATTTTCTAAAAATTCAGAGCCGTTTGTAGGCGAGTTTGAAAAATGCAAGGTAAGCTTGTTACTTTCTTTAAATTTTTGTACTGAGGTAAGCTAATCAAATGCTATATATGGAAATTAAGCTAATATTTTTTAGCATGTACACAGAAGTAAATTTTGGCAGTTTTAAGCCAAAATATATCTGAAAGTGACGTACATTGTGGATAAAAAAGTTGATGTGTATAAAATGTGTGAATCTTTTTTTGTTTATAATGTGACAATGTGTTTGTCCAGAAGAGAAATTCTTATGAAACTTAAGAAAAGCACCAGTCCAGATGTTCTTTTAATCATGTGCTGCAGGTGTAAAAGAAAAATGGTAGCAGAAGGGATTCATCATTTTTTTATTGATTTAATTCATAAATTATGAAACAATAAAAGTTTTTGGAGTTAAATATAGATCAGTGATTTTTTTTTAGCAGTTTTGATTATTCAACTGAAACTTCTGTATTTACTGTGTTTTCCTCAGCTGACATTTCTGAATGTTTTGGCTCTTTTTAGGACTCATGTATAGCTTCTTGCCTATCAATGCTGCTCGTCTCTTATAATAAACCTATAATTTTTCTAAATTATACCAAAGCTAAACACAGCAAAGATGAATTTCAAATGCTTTTATCTTGTTGACTGTCAGTGTATCCCTGGACTACTTGTGGCTTCTTGTTTAGAGAAAACAGGGCCATTGGGTGGACTGTCTGCCACATAAGTTAGAATCTAAAAATCCTTAAAGTGAGTGGTAGTTTCAGTAAATGCCACCCTGGAGTTTAGAGATTGAGATTGAAGTCTCTAAGCAATAAAGACAGACACGGATGCAACTAGGGTTTATTACTTTTAATCAATTCAGCTAGCTACAAAATGTCCACCACTTTACACACTGACAGGATACAGAGAGGGAGTCTTTAGTATTACATGCGTTGAGGACATCAATCTCACAGTTTAACCTATTGTGTCATTCAGGTTTAGGTAATTAATCACCTTACTCTAACTACTTGACATTTTGGCGATTTGGTGTGCATAGCTCTAAAGTACAGAAGCAACAAAAAAACCCATTTGTATGTATTTTTTTGTTTCAGAGTATAGTTATAATTGTTATTTAATATTATCATTATTTTCACCAATAACAAACCACACGGGGAGAATAAACTTACAGATACAGTTTTCTTATAAAAGTAAGGTCTCTCAGAAATATGCGTCTTTGCTTTACATTGCAAACGTTTATTTTATTTTTTCAGAGCATCCAAAACCTATGTTACAGTACACAACCAGTCCTCAGCTTTCATCATATAATCAACATCTTCATCACTGAACTGCATAATCATTTAGAAAACAGGTCATTTTTTTGCAATACAACCCCAAGTCCTCAGTTGTTTCAACTTCATCTCACTTTTTTGATCCCTTTTGCATTATTGTACAACGAGATGGTCACAGTTGGTAAATATATCGAGACAGAAAGAGTGGCACTATTGCAAACTTGCAGGAGTATGGAACGATAAACTGTGTCCTAATACTGAGCATGCGTTTTGTCAATTTGCTACTGCCATGTTATCATTTTTTATATATATTTTTTCAGACAGGTTTTATTTATAAGACTAAAATCTACCATTTGTCATGCAGAGAACGCACAATTCACATCACTTGGAATGCAATGTCTAATACAGCTACAGAGAGTCTAGTTGCACATTGTCTAAACAGTAACTCAGTATGATTGCGATGAAGGAAAATGTACCAAGGACTGCCTTTTGATTGTAAGTGCTCTTTGCCATCCCACCCAACTGCACCGCCGATTAGTAACTCGGGTTTTCCCATCCATCTTCCCCCGCCTTTTTTGTGACAACACCAAAATAAGGAGCATGACAGTAGCCTATATGTAATGACACAGTTTTACTAAGACGATACTGAGATACTGAAAAGGAAAAAGAATAAAAACAAACAGCTTGTATAGCATTCCTATTATATACTTGTCATCCAGAGCAGTGTACTTATATATATATATATATTATATATGATATATAATAATAATATATGATATATATATATATATATATTTGACAAAGAGAATAAAAACTTCACAGGTGAGCTAGAGATCCATCAAGTCAGCACTATATACAACCTTTGGAAAGAATGATATACGGAGTATAAGAAATCATCTTTTTACGAGGACAATCATCTTGAAAAAGCTCGACAGACGACACACAGAACAACATTTACAATGGGGAGGGGAGGTGATATGTGCATGTGTGCAAACCTAGAAGGTCAATACCATGATGAAAGCATGTCAGCGCCTGTCGATGTGTGGCGCGGGACGCCGAGACGTTCACGCTGCAGACTCCGGGCGTTTAGCCACTGCCAAGCATCTTTGTGGCACGCTGGTTGGCCTCGTCAATCCTGGTCTTGTTGGACTCAGCCTGTGTGAGAGGAACATTTTTACTTGTGATACTTTTACAGCAAAAAATAATGCGAGGACTTTGTTCATTTATTCAACAGATCTGGGTTTTTTTTGTTTTTTTTTATTTAATCTTTATCTAACCAGGGAGCTTTAGTACCTGATTAGATCATTTTAGGCCATAGCTGCAATTAAGGACATATTCAGTGGTTTATATGGTCAAACTGGACAATCAGTTTGACATATGAAGTTCGAGTGTTTAATATGTGCATAAAGGTAGATTTTAGCATTTCATCTTTTTTAACCAAATTTAAAAAATATCCAAAGAAGTTTACATTTTAGTGGTAGATTGGACTTGATCGTGATCTTACTATTTGTCTTACTATTGCTTTGAATTTAGAGAACGGAAGTTTTTTTTTAAAAGACATCATTATGTATATAGAAATGCTTAAGAAAATACTTTTTTTTGCTTGTGCCTACATCTTATCTCTGACCTGATTTCAATGAGAGAAGGTGTAATTCCATTGTAATATCCTAATATTAAGAGTTGTGTTGGTTTTAAATGATGGGTCGTTCATGCATTTAAACTAACAGTACTGCGTCAGAGGCATTAAGGTTTGAAATGATTGAAAATGATGACTTATTAGCAAGGACATGTTTACAGCACTCTTGCATAAACTCATTTATTGCACACAGTATTGCAGCATAGCCAATTTGATGTTATTACTGCTTTAGTTAGACCAAACTAAAAAACATGGGGATGTAAATGAATGTTGGATTATCCATGCAGAATACCTTGCAGCTTATAAAAGGCCAAAACTTGTGCTATTCAGTGAACTGGGTTAGCTTTCTGAAACTAAGCTGGTGTTGTAAACAAACCCTCAAAACGCTTTCCAAGCATTTTCCTTCATGTCCACACCGCTCCAATACGGTCATATTTACAAGGAGGCAAATCACTAAATAAGCAAAATAACTCAGTTTTACATGAGCCTCCAGCCTCCAACCCAGCGCATCTAATGTTTGAAGAAAAAGCTGTGAAATCTGTATCTTGTCATATGCGTGTACCTTCTCCATGATCCTGTCGATCTGGCGGTTCTGGGTGTCGATCTCGTTGCCCATGTCCAGGGCCATGTGGCGCAGGTTACCAATGATGCCACCCACCTGCTCCAGGTTCTCATCCATCTCATTTTCCCGGGCATCGTCTGTTACCCTACGATACAAAAGGTTACATTTAAATACTGCAGGAACCCAGTGCAGCACATATTGTCACTGCAGTCTGTGACGCTCTTGTCCATATTTCTCCTCTGAACTTCCAAAGAGCAAAGCCTGACCTCAGGCCTGGACAAAATAAGGATCCTGTTTAACGCATTATTTCACTGTTGTGTTTCTTTATTAGATGCCATAATATTATAATGTCACAATGTTAAATATCCAGATGTACTATTTCTAATCTACTATATAGATACAATTTAGATTTAAAAAAAAAGAAGAAATGTGGCACAGTCACTCCACAATATGATATAATCTAATATCAGGTATTAAACTCTAAAGCCTGTGTTGTTTTCAAGAATATAGATTTGGAAAACTTTACTCCGTGCAGAGACTTAATATTGTGTAGTGATTGTACTGTATAAGTGAGAGAATTTTTTTACCAGTCAATAAAAATATAACGTTACAATAACATCTGTGAAAGTTATACACGAATATCAAGAATTTACACAAAACATAAAAGCCGCTTCATTTATGTATAATTTAATAAAAATGTCTGAGCAGGTTGTTAAAAATGTTGACTACAAATTGTTACTCCCTAATGTGGGCAGTGTTATAGTTCTGAATCAGGTATTCTGATTATACATGAAGACAACAAGGCAAGAATCAAATAATGAATGTTTTTTCTGCTACTTCTCATCTTTATCTGACTTTATTTTCTTCGCAATGCATTTAGAGCTGTTCACCGGTTTTCTGACCTTTAGAAGATATGTAGCTATTGTAGAACACGTAGCAATCATTTTAAAAGCTCAGCGTTCAGTAGACAGTTTTTTTTCTGTATCTATTGAACTGTAGACTCTATTTGTAGATGCTATTCAAGTAAAGACACCTTCATTTGCTCTTTCACACCTGTTATAATATTTATCAAGTAACACTAAAGTACTAAAAGTAGAGCTGATGTCTGTGCCTGTTAGTAACGGTGTGACATTTGGATGGTAGGGATAGAATCTGGCATAAACACCATGAAAGCATGGATTCATTCTGCCTTGTAGTGATAGTTCAAGTTGGCAGTGAAGGTGATTTAGTGACGTGATTTCTTTTGTACACTTTGGGCCTTTTGGTTCACCCACTAATAGGGAACGTGAGCTGGGTTAGACCGTCGTGAGACAGGTTAGTTTGAGTGATTATTGAGGAAATATTGCAGTATTGTTGAGTATTATTGCTGAACAGGTTAATATACCATGTCACAAAGATCAAATCATTTCACACTGGTCTGAAGATCATGACAATGTTGTTCCTAATACTCAAATGTTCTCTACAGACATCACATCTCAATCTAATAGCGTGCGGGAAATTTGGATCATGGCTCTATAGCAACAGTATGAATCTACTATGTCAATATGGACCAAAATCTCTGAGAAATGAAGGATGCCATGAAGAATTAAGGCAGTTCTTCTAGGAAAAGCAGGTCCAGCATCTAGAACAGTGAACCTAACAAAGTGGCTGGTGAGTGTGGACTGACATCTTTATGCTACATAAAGGCAACAGCTGGTTCACTTTGCTAGAATAGTTGGGCTGCTGGTGAGGCCAAAACTAATACCATTTTCATGTTTACTCATCTTGCCTCTAAAATATTCGAGACAAGATGAGGGTAATTGTGCACATGTCGGCACACTTACCCCATTATATTGCACATTTGTGATTTCCATCCAACTCAGCTGCTTACATCTCTTTGTCCTTTAGGTGAATACTCAAATGTTCCTCCTACCTGCGGATGAAGCCTCCGCTGATGGCCATCTGTTCGCGTTCATCCACCACGCGGGCGGGCTGGCTGGCCACCACCCCATCCTGGTTATTCCCCCAGGCCTTGCTGGCTCCGCTCTTCATCCTGGCCACCGGCAGTGACGGGGAGGATGCGGAGAGAAAGTTACTCAACAGTTTGAAATAAGCGACGCATCATTTACCTCAACCAGGCTGGCTTCCAATTAGTCAAACCTAACAAAGAGAGCCTTGGATTTGAGGTACTACAGCACATATATAAATATATTAGCACGTAGCTGACACACAGTGTTAATTGGTTTCATGCAACCAGCACATAAATATATGGTAGGGACTAGACTAAAGTCGAGCAAAGCATAGCAGGCATGGACTGGCTGATTGGGTTTGGTAGGTACAGGCTCATTCTGTTGTAACACAGTACTTATGTGTGTGATGTTATATTGCAGGTATATAACATACTGTTCAGAATCAGGCAAGCCTTGTACACTAAGACATTCAGTCTTGTGCCATTTTGTGTCTTAACATGCGCTTTAATAACTGCAACATTTACCGTGACTCATTTTAACTGTGTTCTAGCCTTATTCCTTGTCTCTTTCTGAAACCAGCATACTTCTGTGTTATTGCAACAGTAAACCACACCCCACTCCCACAGTGTGACAGAAAACAGAGAAGAGACAGAGCTTGTGGAAGACATACAACACAGAGTGTACAGGACTGTCACATTGTTAGGAGGGACGACAATCAATGCGGAGAACAAACTGCGAAACAATAAGAAAGAGAAAAAAATAAAACAAGAAACTGGAGGGAGTCAGTAGAGAATAACGCCTTGTTTAAACTGTTCCTAAACCGTCTGTATCAACCACCCACACCCCCACACCTTTATGGCTTTATGTCTTTATATCTCACAGAGTTCTGGTCGTATTTGGCAGTTGAGGCAGTGAGACAGAGGAGTGAGGCAATGATTGTGACTCAGCTTATCTCTCAATGAAAGTCACAACTGCTTTTGTCTATCCTGAGAAATACAGCTGTGCTAACACAAAGCACAATCGCAGCTAGGCTGCATAGCTTTGTAAATGTCACCTCCCTCGCCCTATCAAAGCTCACACTGTCACATTCAGCATCTGTTTTAGCTCCAAACAGCAAGTAAATGGAGTGGAAGGTAATGTTGCAGGATGTCTCTTTAGTTAACGTTTTATTATATCCATAACTTTAAGGCACTGTCGATGCAATGTCTGTGTAACTATTCACATATCTAAACATTTATTTCCCTCCCCATTCAGTAGCATTCTGTCACTTCTCTGCTTATATTACAGTTGCTGAGTTTTTATAACCTTGGAGTGCTGTGTGGATGTATTCTAGCTGTATCAGGAATGGCAATGGCTCAGCCGCCTCCTACACTGCTCTTATTAATAGAAATGGACTGAGGCAAGGTTTCGCTGAGCTCCCTGTCTCTGCTGACACACACCAATATGATTAACACACACTCTACCCTTGTCTAAGTCCTTTATCTTTCCATCTGTTTTCTTCGTTCTTTCTGCTGCGTCTTTCGTCTTTTTTAATCTCGTCTCCTTCCGCATAACTTTAATTTGCAATTTACTTTCCTGCTGTCTCAAAAAGGATATACTGAACATTTCTAATCAGATTTGCTGTGATTGAGCTGAGATGATCTGATTAGATCCCATGAGTATTGCAGGACCAGTGGTAAAACTGAAGTGATTCTGCCTCATTCATTCATTGAGTGACCTGCAAGTCGAGCAATCCACCGCCAGATCACAAGTGGCATTCAGACAGCTAGAATATAAAGGCTTTTAGAAGGACCCCCAAAAAATCTGGGGTCTGCTAATTCTAAGACACAGTCGCCATGCTGAAGGGTTAAGGAGATACAGTAAGCAGCAGTGTTTAAAAAAATCTCACTAAAAAATATGTCAAATTTGTCTTTTTTAGCATCCTGCTCTGTGTGCAGGCAGTTTGACTCAATGTCCCAGCAGGCTATCATGCCACTATCTGATATGGCTGACCTACATGTGAGCAAGTTCCCTGCAGGAAAGAGAGCTTAGCAAAAATCAGTGTTAAGCAGCCAGTGTGGGATAAAGGCTAAATTAGCACAGCACTCTGTAGGAGAGGTGGCACTGCAGACAAACTGCAGCAGAACCGGAGCGGAAAACCGAAGCAGTAGCGGGACGGATCTCAAAACAGAACCATGTTAAAACAAGGGTACTGCACAGTACATGTACTGTGGCATGATGCACCCATTTTATACATCAACCCTGACTACGTTCCTAAAAATATCTCACTGCGCATGTTTCCTAGCCTGGTTTCTAGCTGCAAGCTACACCACAGATCACTCCTGTTTTTCTCATTTGTTCTGAATGTGTCATAATGTCATTTTTTTTTCTATTTCCACTGTATTTGCTAGAATACTTCAAGTATTTGACAGTTTTGTTATGCAGCATTCCCCTTTTATCTCCCCTTTTTAAATGCATCCTTTGTTCTTTTCCATCTTTTGCCAACCAGAGACTTCGGTTAACTATTTTTCTGCATATCTTTGAATTTGGTCCAACCCATAAAATTACAAAATAATAGCCCTGCTCACAACTGATATCTATATATGCCCTGATGTGATTTTGGCATAGAAAATTGCTGTTCATCAGGATCACCATCAGTATCATTTTTCATTGTAAACACAAACATCATGATCATCATCATGTGTAGCATTGCTGTTATGAGTTACATCATCATGCATGCATGAGCATTCAAAGGGTCATGCTTGCCAGTCATTCCATGTCATTGGTGCTTAGTGGCTCAAAAAAGGCAGTGGGGGGAGGGGGTGTTCAACAGGAAACAGAAAGGTCTCATTGCCTCCAAACAGGTGAGGATCTACTGGATGTCAGAGCAGTGTGGTGGTGGTAGAGATCATGCAGATGAGGAGAAGTGTCAAACAGTCCTGGACCAGGCTGGCCAAAGGCATTTTGGGACCAAGATCGCTAAATTTCCATCTGGAGTCAATACATTAGGATGATCTAAGTGCCAAGATGCTTCTGGAGCCCCAGCCCTGCTCTCTGGTTAAATCTAAGTACTTTTTATAATTGGGAAAGTCAACAGTTACAGTGGTATCATTGTAGAAGTCCCCTCTTCCCACCACCATGCATCAATAATGAGGAAAAAAAGCCCTCTTCAGAAGGAATCGATACAACTGCTACAAGTGGGACTTCTACAGTGGCTACACCTGCATGTAGATGACTCCCATTACAGTAGTGTTTGGAGAAGTGGAAGCCTAGAAAATATGGCACTTGGAGAAGGGCACTTGGTAGAAGAGAGGCACTTATTGATGAACCATGGCTTTGGCTGAGTGGAGGAGAGCTTATCGTATGTGGAGGACTGGACGTTTAGAGCTTAACTTTATGGAATTGGGGTCTCACCCGTATATTTGTATATGTCTGTTTTGACCATACAAGGTATGTAAAAATCTGGGTAGTGGATTTGGATGGTTAATTGCATTTTAACTTAATTTTAACTTTGGAAGAATTCTAGCACCTTTTCGAGGTCAATTGTACAGTGATGGATCAGACTGTTGGACTATGAGATGCTCCCAGTTGGGGAGCTATAAATTCTGGGATACTATGTTTGCTATATTTCTCCAACTGAAAATTATACGTCCAGATAAACAGAATCAACTTCTTGGGATTTCCTTAACTGGATGATTGAGCGTGCATCAAGATATGCACGCTCAATGTTTGCTATGCTAGGTCTGCTGTGGATAGATGCCAATCCAGTGGACAAGGCACCACAAGAACCGAAGGCTGCTGCATGTGCCCACAATTATCTGCAATATTATCAGATTTTTTATTGATTTTTATTTTTTCTAAAGTCGAACTGAAATTACAGAAATTGCACAAAAAAATATAAAAAATAACCAAAAATGTATGTCCATGGCTTTTGTAATTGTTTCATGATTCATTTATATGAAGTTTGACATTCTCTACACTTTTGTTCTCAACGCGAATCTGTATGCTAATATACAACTCCATACAGTACGCCATACGCAAATTAGTACACTACTCTGTATACTCTGTACGCTACTTTGAATGTACTTTATATTTACTCTGTATTCCATACACTTTTATCTACTACACTGCACATATATATACCAACTCTATAAGGTACTCAGACTCCATATGTGGCTCAAAGAGTTGGCAGTTCGTCTTGTAATCGGAAGGTTGCCGGTTCGAGCCCTGGCTCCGACAGTCTCGGTCGTTGTGTCCTTGGGCAAGACACTACACCCGTCGCCTATTGGTGGTGGTCAGAGGGACCGGTGGCGCCCCAGGGCAGCTGTGGCTACAATGTAGCTTGCCATCACCAGTGTGTGAATGGGTGGATGACTGCGCTGTAAAGCGCTTTGGGGTCCTTAGGCTATATAAATACAGGCCATTTACCATACTTAGCTATACCTTCCGTACTTCCTGCAGGACATCATATGTAGTGCATGTTTTAATAGTTTAGTCATTTGCTACAATTAGATTTGACAATAAGACAGCTAATGCTTGCAAAAGCGCTTCATTAGCAATCCCTTCACACATAAACCATGTGGGAGTTGCCACTGAATCAGCAAATATTGATAAATATTTCTAAAAAGAAGATAAGATCAGAAAATATACTAACTAAACCACATGACTGGACCTAACAATTGCCATGTATTATTATGGGAAGTCACTTTATTGTTTTAGATGTTTGTTTGTTTTTTTAATTGTCATATTTTGACTAGAAATGTTCAATTTCAGTTCGACTTTAAGTGTACTGTGTGAATAGGGACATTTTAGATGTTTTTAAAGTATATCAAGTATATCTTCCATGTTCACATTGTGGGCCAGGCTCAATGTTAATTTGGAGCTGGAGTAGAGCAGACTATTGGCTGATGGCCATTGTGATGTCACTTCTACCTCGGTTATTTTTTAAAGTTCTTAGATACTTGTTCTTAATTTTAAATGGCAGGCAGGCAGGCAGGCAAGCAGCACCTACTTGTTACATGGACAGGAGCAAAGACCACAGAATTTCCCTAGATCGTTCAAATTCTTTTCTGCATCCTTCATGTCCTTATTGATTTGGTCCATTCCCTCCTCGATGCGCTCCAGTTGCTCTGATTAAACACAAGTCATTTATCCCCCACAGAACGAAGCAGAAGGAGGAGAGAGAAAGAGAGGAAGAGAATTGGAGAGAGAGAGAGAAAGAAGAGGAGCGAAAGAAAGAGATAAAGAGAGGACAAAGGAGAGAAGACAACAACTTCAGACACTATGACGAAAGAAAGTAAAACAAAAAATTAAAAAGAAAAAAAAAAGGAAAAACTGGACGCCACCACATATGTAAAGAACCTTTGGGGCACATTATAAGTACCTACTTGTTACATGGACATATGAAAAGCCCACAGCATTTCCCTAAATCTTTTAAATTTTTCTCGGCTTCCTTCATGTCTTGGTTGATATGGTTCATGCCATCTTCAACACGATCGAGTTGCTCTGGTCAGGACAAAGGGATGACAGTAGTGGAATGAATTTCATTGACTGATTGACAGAAATATGAGTCATGATGAGCAGCAAGTGAGGTGTTTGTACTCTGGTGTGTATCTGCATTTGAGTGTCAGGGTGAGAGATAAAAACTTAGCGAGTGCATCGATTTGGTTGGCTAAAAAACAATTATGTGCACCTACAGATTGTTTGGGACCCAAAAGTAGTCCAAGAAAGTCCCCAAAAATCGGATAATGAAAGTAAATATTATTATTATGTTGATGTGCATGAAGGTTGTTGGTTGGTAGTTTTACCAACAGACATGTGATAAGAACTGTTCTCCATTACCAAATGACAAAAAAGTAAATACAATCCTAATCTGGAGGCCTGTGTGACCTTATAATGATGAAGCCGAGTCTAATTTTTTTTTTCATTCTTTCGCAATTACTGTTCGAACATAACTTGAAAAATTAGTGTACAGGAAAAAAACGGTTTCCCTTCCTTTAAATACCTGTAAGTTAGGGAAGGTTAAACCACTCTATAATACTCTATCATACAAATTTTGTTTATTTTTTCACAAAATGACTAAGAAATTACACAGAGCTTAAAGTTACTTATACACTACTTTACAAAATAATTTTTGTCTCCTTTACTGTAAAAGACCTTAAATCATGTGCAACGTGAAATTACCTTCACTATACTTAAATTTAATTGCAGTGTTCTTATTTCTTTGTTTTCTGCAATAATCTAATGTATTAACCCCCTTTTCTAGTGTAGCTACCTTTAAGTATCATAGGTAATTGTAACTAAATTGCCATTTCAAATAAAATACATTGAAATTACATTTATTTAGTGAAAGTCACAGGTTGTATTATAGAATTCTCCTGAACTATTTCAACTGTTTGTGTTGCTTTTGTCTGGCTTTAAAAATGTTTCAGTGTAACTGACAGGATTTTATATATGACTGCTCTGTGGTCAGTGAGCATCAGGGCCTTTGACATGCTGGTGCAGTGGATGGGCTGGTGGGTGAGATTTCTACAGTACAAATCATTTCCATCCCTACTGTGATCAAAGGAAATACAGTGCAGGCAGAGTGTGAAAGGGTGATGCACGGTTAAATATGGAGTGGACTGAGAAACTAGTTTACTGATATTTGTTTTCCAAATTTGTAAAATCCCTGGTTTGCATTCATTTATGGTAATACGCTCAACCAATTAAGAAGATCATATTGGGTTATTGGTATTATAGAGAAGTATTATAGAGAAGAAATGGGATTGAGCATGTGGTAATCATTAAAGAGTGATAAGAAATAAAGATTAGTAATGGCTTAAAGTTCAAATTTAGGTAACCACATCAGCCTACGAATGAATGGTCAACAGCATCAAATGCTGCAGAGGTACAGGTTTTCTGTGTAAAAACTCAATCATCTGGGGTCATAGGTCAGCTCAGCTGTTGCAAATGATCCTGCAGGATCCTGCAGTACTCGGGGCACTAAGGCTAAATGGATAGTTGGAGGAGGGATAGAGCTTTCCTCGCCATGAGTGATGCTGGTGCAATTAGGGCTCACCTCTTACTAGAGTGCTGCTGTGGTTTACATGCCTTCCCAGAAATAGAAGGGCTGAGGGCTCTCGTCTTGCCAAGAGTCAAAATATCTTGCTAGTACAGTCACTTCACATTAGAAATTATATCTTTTAAGGTAACTGTGAGCTGACTTTCTCATTTATTGCATCTAATCAGGGATTGTACAAATCCGTACATGGGCTGATAGACAAGTGGTTGAATATTTTGTCATTACCAGCTAAATCGATCGTTTTCTTATCCACCTCTGGACTGTTAGTGGGGTGGAAAGGCCTGTCCTCAGACCTGTTTGCCTTTATTGTGATATAAACCAATATAATAGGTCATATAGATATCTTTTAATGTATTTTTTTAAACAGATCCAAGAAAAGCCTGGAGGTTACACAGTCCCCAGTCCCCACACCAACAAGGTCATCGCTCGGTTTCTTGACAATGAGTTGTTGAGCTGTAAGATTTTATTACTGCAGTTGCTGGCATTAAATCTTCCTAACAGGATCTGTTACAGTTTTGGCACTCATGAGAATTCCTTTGACCGTCTTCCTCAGCTATGAAAAATAGTAAAACGCTGCTGGCAAAGTAAAAGCAGTTAGGCAAATTAAAAAGAAAAATGTTAGCCAAAGAAAACAAATGTTAAAAGAAGCTGAAAGAAAGAAGGAAAACATCTCTGAGGTTAACCTTGAACCGCTCACCAGTCAAAGAAAACATGCAACAAATCAAACAACTCAAAAATGATTCCTAAATATCTGAGGGAAAAAATGAATTAGTTTGGAAATGCTCTCAAATAAAAACAAGCAACTGCATATGAAACATGTCATTTACAATTGTTTTCATAATATAAATTTAACACCAACAATTCTACAAATTGAAGTCTAAATTTGAATGTAATAAAACTTCGTTCCTTTTCCTGTACCAATTTTGATCGCACCTATATGTTCAGACATAATGCGCCATCACTCCATTGTAGACTTACCTCCCTGCTCGTCCAGCATAACCAAAGTCCTGATGCCGGCATCTTTGCTCTATTCCCCAAAGACAGCGAGGTAGAAAAGGAGGAGAATCACATAAATTAGGGGTCAGTAATGAGGCTACATGAGCTCAGGGAATCAGTGGCAGCTGAAAAATGTGACTCTAATCAACAATTTTCACTTTTGTCTTTCAGACTTTGCCGAAGCTGCTATTCGTGCACAGTGAGAAACTCTACTCTCCTCCTTTCTGGTGTGCATTCTTTGAAATTAAATTCTCCTAACATGGTTAAACACATTGGCAGAGCACAATTAAACCTGCAGCTAACGGGAGGTCTCTCCTCGCCATCACTAAATTACTTTTTTATTACAGTAGAAGAGCGACACACACACTTTTAAACGTACATTTTTGCAATTACTTATCTGTAAATTTAAACTAAAACATCTAACACCAGCAGGCCACCTCTGAAAATGCTTTCAGATGTTTTCTGCTCTTCTTTTATAATTTTTTATTATACTTTTTTAAGCCTACAACCATTTCTTAAGAGAATTCACTTTTACTTGGTCCCCACTTTCAACATGAGTGAATTCCTCTTTCAATAAAGGTTACAAATCAGTATTACATGAAACTATGAACCTTTCCTGATTTAACTTTACATGTACTGAGTACAAACCATGCATGTTTTGGGATAGCATTTGTGATACCTGCAATACCTGAAACACCTAACCAGTCTTCAGATAGTCGGGCCAATAATAGTTTGAGTACATGGTGTAATGTCTAAACAATTTAGAAGTCTAAGGGGATAATTTACTAAACATGGGAAAGGATAATCCACAACTAGCGCTGATAGATGTCATTAATTTCAGGGGCCGTTTTCTAAACACAGGTGTGGCCAGTTCATACCAGCAACTCAAAAATAAAAGTCATGCTGTTTTTTAGGCACTATATATCGGTATATATCGGTGTAATTAGCATTGAATTGTGTGTTGCAAGCGTTATTTACTCAGTTTGCACAGTGTTATTACCTCTTACAAGCTCTCTTTCTAAATATGGACAGTACTTTTTTGTATAAAAAATAATCCAGTTTGTGCTGGCACAATATATTAGTACATGTTGGCCTAAGACTTTAATTCAAACCTAGATCTATTTAGGATCATCTATTCTTTAAACATGGAATCAAGCTAAAGGAGATTAATGATTGACAGCAGATTAGTGTCCTTCTTAAAATCTTGTTATAATTTGGGTTTTCTGCTCCTGACAAGAAGAATTGAACAGCTGAGCCTGCAAGAGCATTTAAAAGTAATGCTACTCATCACTGATTGGGCTGGGCTGGCAAAGGAGTCTGAGAAGACGCAGGAGAGCAGCGTTAGCTACCATACAATTGTGTGCTTCTTAAAAATGCAGCACTAAGATCTGGCACCTAGCTTGGCCTGATCGGCATAAATGAGATTATGGTGTGTCACTGTGTACACACACGTACTCTTCTGTGCGCACCATGACAAACCAGCCGCCCCCTGCCTCCTCAGCAGTTTGGGAACAGAGCCACATTGATGCTTGAGAGGCGAGAGGGGAGCAATAAGGAAGCTGGCGCATAAATTATTCTGTAATTCAGTAAGCCTCTGCAGGAGAAATCCCAAAGTATCTGAAATGTGTCCCTGGGGAAACCCATGAATAATCAACCATAATCCCATACAGAAGGATGGTGGAATGCAGCTTTTTTAATTTAAACTGGCGGTGCAGGTGAGCTCCCGTATTATCCTACACCTCCACTGATAGAGTTTGTTTTTGATTATAGATCATTGTCCCAGGTTTAAAGCCTATGTTTGTTTTTGTATTTATGATAACATATTAAATGTTCCATATTTTAACTAATATATCCCAGCATTTTCAAATGGCCTGACAGCAACGAGCAAGCTACGCTAAGAGCACGCTGCATTAAGAAGCTGTAACTTCCTCCTCTGTTCAGCCCTCCTTCAGTCCCTCCCTGCCTGCAGTACATTTGTAGGGTGGAGCTGCATGGTGAGATATGTCGACCGATGATCAATATGACCTTGAGCGCTACAGCAGGTAGCTTGTTAGCCACTCACCACCCCCAGATGCCCTCACTCCTTTTCTCTCTCCATGCCTCACCGCCCTCCTTTCTTCCATCCACGTCTGCTTGTTGTAGTCTCAGTGCATCGCAGTGTTATCATCACTGATGTCAATCATCTTCATATAATTTGCTATTCACGCCATTACTCAGTTGACTCAACCGTTGGGCTAAGTAGGAATGTGATTTGGAAGTGCTTACATGTGCCTTTGTCTTGGATAGTTTACTGGATTTATTCCTCTTAAAAACATGCAATATTTTCTTGTACACAGCAGGAAGGTTTTATTTCACCCACTTTGTAACCCACGTGACACGTGTGAAGCAGTGACGAACATGAACACAGATACTAAGATACCTGAAACTGTTCAATCCAAACTCAAGATTCAGCTTTAACACACGAAGCATTCTTTTCCTGTCTATAAGTCAGCATGCCCTTAGCCTGAGGTATTCTAACAGGCTTAGAGATGCATGTATTCACACAACATTGAGCTTCCTACTGTCCCCACTCTTCTAGCACATATTAGCAGTTATTTATTCAGAGAGGTGCAGTTATTTATTTTAATACCAAGAAGCATTAGACGTTTATTCTGAGTTTGTGTCTGCGCTTTGTATTGCATTGCATACATTCCTCCATTCCCAGATTACTCATAAAGAAATTTTTATTAACCGTAACAACATTACAACACAGGAGCAAAATAACATCGCCCCGTAGTTGTAATTTTCAAATGACTAAAACTGTCGTCTCCTCTTCCTTGATTACGTCTGCGTGTCGGCACAGTAAATGATCTGTGCTGCCAAACAGCAGCTCGTCCTGCACATGTAAGACTTTGAGACTTGATACAATATTATTTATTATTTAGTTTCATTTCTCGTTGCTTTTTAAAATGTCTTTGTTGGCTATACATCAAACATATACACCAACAAGCAGCCAATATTTAGAGGGTTTTTCTTACCTCTTCGACCAGCTGCAGCATACGGCGAGTGCTCTCCAGTGACTGTGGAGAAATAAAAGATACAATTTAGATTCAAGATTAGGCTTGAAAAGCTTTGGTTTTCATGTTATGTGCAGTTTTTTTTCATGTGATTGCAAATAACACTAGATAGATAGCTCTAGATAGGTAGGCCATGAAGCCAAGCTTACCTGCAATACTGGCAGATCAGCTGCTCTTAGTGCCATCACACATCAGCCTTTGATTTTCCATTAATGCAAATGTCTAAAAAGGCTACAAACTGTTTAAAATTCTATGGTCCACCTGCAGCTTCTGCACATCTACACGCTTCTTTGCAACCCAACACCACCTTTCATGCTTTTTCTGACTTAATGCCATACCTGGTGTCTGCTCGTTGATTTGTATTTCAGCTGGATTGTAAATGCTTTCAAATTTCTAATGTGTGGCAATTTTATTGCAAGCCACCCACCTCTACCGAGCTTGCTTTTTCTGGATTGTCATATCCGTTGTCATGATAACTGCTCTGTTCTGTGCTAAGGCTTTTCTGCTTCTCTCCCACGTTATGCCGGCACATTTGCCCTGTCACAGCCATGGTGGCAATTTTAAATTGCTGCAGTTGGACATAATAACTTCTGTTGACTATTTTGTTCCTGATAAAATCTTATTTACACAACAACTCAGTGTGGTTATGAGCATTCATTTGACTGAACATAAGCGAGTTTTTCTAAAACTAAATGGAGCCAGTTTGAGCAATCAGCAGCATACAAACAGGATCAATACCTGAACAATTATCGGGGTGAATTCAACATGACCTCACAGAGACAGACTGTGTGCACACTCAGGGTTGAATATCTCTGACTGTAATACATGGTAATTATGACTTATTTCTAAGTTTAAAGTACTGCGCAAAACTCTATGGCCACCCCTCTCATTTCTTTAAATTTGGCTAGGAAAAGGGGACACCGCTAACGTGAAGATGACTCCACACTTATTCAGCATCTATGCCTGATATTGGTCTAATCTATGTTTTTCTATCTTGGTATGCTGCAGTGTGTTTGGGATTTCCAAGCTAAAGATAAGTAAAAAATGAAGCTGATGTCAATCTGACACTTTCCAGATGGTATTGCATGGTGGGTCAAAAACTGATGTTCCCTTTCTGTAATGATAATTCCATCAATATTGGACAAGATTCCCAACACTACTGGGTGAAATACAGACAATGACAGAGCCTCTACTGTGTTTTACAGATGGCTGTAGACATTCAGTGTTGTACCTTTTTCCTGACGTTATACAATACTGACAATAATTTCCATCACTCCATCAGACCTGCTAACATTGATTTTCAGTCCAGTTCTTGTGTGACGTGGCACACGTCAGCCTTTTGTCCCTTCCTTCAGAATGGCTTCTTGACAGCCGCCCTTCAGCGGAGACCATTTCTTTGGGAAAGAGCGGGTAAATCATGAGAAGATCCAGATGCATCTCTCAGGTCCTATGTCAGGTCTTTCCTGTTTCTTAAGGAAAGGGCTTTCAGATACTGTTCATCTGCTGCAGTTTTTAGGCCTGCCATTTCTTTTTTTGTGCAGTTTCCTCAAACATTTTAAGAATACACCATGCTGAGATGAATGCCAACTATAATACCTGTTTGGGAATCATCCAAAAATACTACTTTATGTCTGTCAAACTTTGGTATTATTGGCATTTTTTGTTGGTTTTGTAGATTAATTAAAAGGAAGAATTTATATGTGTTTGTGGCACGTTGCTAGTAACAAAGCACCTAAAAATTTAAAACTGGTTCTTCGCTAAGGTGTCTGCTAAATGTAGACACAACACTGGTTGGTCCCTTGAGTTGGATCCCTTTTCTTATGCTACAATAAAATAAAAACAACAAAACTCTGAAAAGTCAAGTACAAGGAGTGGACTGAAAAGTGAAAAAGTAGCCAATGTCCTTGGAAACAAAATATCAAGAAATGAGCTTCAGACTTTTAAACAGTATTCTTTTCTTCATATAATTTTTTATCAGTACTTAAAGTATGTGATGTGGATTTGTGTCTGTTTTAGTCCGTTACAATTGATTTATCCAGCTCTGCACATAAAAATAACTACACTCTGTTATTAAAAACAGGCAGCGATCCCTTCCTCATGACTGTATAATGTCCATTATTAGCTAGTGGGATTATAGATATGTAACGGGGAAATGTAAGGCTGCAGAGCACAGAGGCAGCAGCAGGGTATCTTGTCCTTCTTACAATGACACAGCTTCGCCTTGCTGCGCTCGCTGCAAGCAGATCGTCTGGACTGGTAGGGGTTGAGGGGTGGGGGGTGTTGGTTAACAAACAAATCTGACACCAAGCAGCCATTTCTAATGTGGCTGATGTTCTTTTTTCTTCTCCCGATTCTTCCTTTTTTCATTCTGTCTATAATCAGTTGGATTCTGCACATTTTACAACTCGCTCGTTTGCTTTTTTTCTTTTGAAATCATTCTTGTGGTCTCTCGGTGCCTCTGAAAGCTCATGTAAGTCAGCACGATAGAGGCAAAAACTGTTATTCCGGTGCCACCATTTTGTGTATGCCCTATGTTTCTGCATGCGCGCGCGTGTGTGTATTTAATATTCTGCTCAGCTGTGCCACTGTGAGTCATATGTGAAGCTAGAGGGGTGTGGGCTGATCAGCTTTGGGCCATGATGGAGACTTTCTCTTTCTCGCTCTCTCGCCCTTTCTCTAACTGCTAATGAAACACAAGCACATTCAGCTCCACACACACACACACACACACACATTCCTACACATAAACGTTATAATATGCTCATTAGTGCACCCTTTTATATTGCATGCACTGCCAAACACACAATCAGTATGTCATGAAAAGTCCGATGCAGTTTGGCATGCACACAAACACACACAGCCCGCAGGGATTGTGCTGTATAGTTTCCATATTTATGTATGAAGTTATGATATCAAATAAGGCTAACAGATTATAAGATTTTAGGTTTCTCTAACCAACATGTGACTCCTCAATGAGTCGGATGTCTGTAAGCGTGCACCTGCCATCACGAGGCAAATGATGCAGCGAGTCTGTTGTTCTCACCTCATCAGCCAGCTGGTCAGCGCGTTGCTGCATGTCTGACAGCTCATTGCGCATGTCCGCATCATCTGCCATGGCTGCTGGATGTGGGGGGTGGAGAAGGTCTCCAACAGGGAAGAGAAGATCCTAGTGGGAATCCGGGGAAGGCTGGAAGAGAGGCAAAACATAAACCCTTTAATCTGCAGCAAATGGCTCAGTCAACTGTCACATAAATGAGCTCGAGGCGATGGATAATGTGAATAATTTGGTTTGCGTCCATTGAGGAATCAACTAATATACCAGTGATCTTGTGCAGGATTCAAACTTACAACATCCCTTTTGTGTGATCTCCCATCTCCCTTTCTCAAGACCTTTCTCTCCATCAGTTTATGATGAAAACTTTATTATTTATGTAAGGAAAAGCAGAAAACGATGGCCCCAGGTGACAGTTCCCCTGGAATATAGTCCTCTCAGGATCTTAGACATTTAGCATGCTTTTAAAATCATTATTCTCAATTTTTGTAACTTAACATCATCTCTGCCGAGTCAACACAGGCACGATTTACTAGTCTTTCCCCTTTTATATTTTCCGTGTTCCAGATATGGTCCTTACTGATATTTTTGGTGTGACTTTTAAGAAACACCTTTATCTCAGCTACATTACTGAAGCAAATTGAAAACAAGGACACGTGATGTTACCTTCAGATTAATAAGCAAAGTTGCAACAAACCTCCTGCTTCTTTCTCAGCCAGCCTGCAAGAGGCAAGAAGGAGAAGCTGTACAGCTACTGATTGACACAATCACAATACCACGTGTGGGTTTGTGTGCAATCCGTTGTGTAGTCAACATATATAATAACAGACGTAAAATATGAAGGTTAATTAAATTAATTAAAGACATAAATGTTTCACGTATGGACTATTTCCCCTGAGCTGGCAAAGGATGAAATCAGAGAAACATGACTCGGATCCAGTGACAGCCCTGAAGCAACTTTGATTATGATGTTCCAGGTACAGCTCTAACACTGCGTCAGGAACTGAAGTCAATACTAGTTCGTGCAATCTTCCTCTTTATTTTTAGATCTCGAATATGTACATCAACAGGCATCAGGATGGCCTCAAAGGAGGCGATAAATACCTCCCACCTCACTGTTACTAGCAATTAAGAACATGGTATGCAGCAAATGGCCTGAATGTAATTAGACCACATTCATGAAAGTCAAGCAGGTAAAAAAACAGAAAAACTAAGAGTGATCAAGGTGGGAGCTGCTGTCCCCACAGGCCTCTGTTTTCTGTTGCAAACAGTATAACTGAGGACTGTGAAGATGCAGAAGCATTGTATGTTTGTTGGGGAGTGAATGGACAGAGGAATACCAGCTTCAAACACAGAGGGTGGACTCGGATTTTCAGAGAATCAGCATGAGAAATAAACAGCGTGTGGCTCTGTAGCTGCAATCCTTCCCTCCTCTCTGCAGGTCATGAGAGGCTAGTATCACTGGCTAAACAGCTGGACATATCCAGATGCAAGATTACTGGGAGCTTGCATGAAAGATGAACATGAAACAACTTGAAATGTGTGAAATGTGTTGGATGAGTGAGAGATTATCCGTGGACATGTCTACAAGACGAATCAAGGCAATTAAAGGTAATTCTGGCTAAGAAACCCGACTATAATGACAGACTTTATGACCCAAGGGGAAAATCACAAACAATGAATGTTTTCATGCGCACCCTAAGGGACATAAAAAGACCACATGTGTGTAAAGAAAGCCTCAGTGCACTAAAATCAAATGAATGAAACATGACAGAAGGGTCAGCCCACTGAGGATAAGCACCAAACAGCAACTCTAGAAAGAGTGTTGGAGGGGGCCATGGTTCCTGTTGCTGCATAGAAGGAATCAGCTCATTGTGCTGGTTTACTGTATTGTTTATTCTGACTGCTTTCATCAGCTGTTTCCAGCATCAGCAGGTAGTCATTTTTAAGAATATACACCAAACATGCTCCCTGCCCATTACGGGAATAACACAATGAAGCATTTAGCAGTTAACCAGTCAGGTACGTTATTTTGATTTGGAGTTAGCAGAAGCCAAAACAGAGATAAAAGAAGAGTAAATATTACACTTTCAACGCTTATTTGATGGAAACTGGTCGATCCATCCATCCATCCATCCATCCAGCCAGGCTCAGGGAGGCGGCTCCTTCCTCAGCCTGGTACTGATGGAGGTTTCTTCATGTTAAAAGTGAGTTTTTCCTTCCCACTGTTTCCAAGTGATTAGTCATAAGGGGTTGTTTGAGTTTGGGGTTTTCTCTGTATATCTTACGTTATAGAGCGTCTGAAGCTGTCTGTCGTAGTGAATTGGCACTATATAAAATGTGAACATTTTAGTAAATAAAAAATGAATGAAATCAATGAAGCATCATAACAGGATCAAATCTAACTCATAAAATATCAACACGGCCATAAAGCTCACAGATCCAAACACCAAAGCGTTCAGGTAAAGGCAAATCAAGTCAGAAGTGAAAGTCTGTGCATGGCCTCAGACAGATGCATTCGCCCACCTGGACATGTTTCATCCTGGTGACTGAGCGAACAATCTGGTCCGTATTCTGCCTCGGAGGTCTCGCTGTACCCTTTTCGTTTGCCTCTCCCACTCGTGTGTCCAGAGACATTCACAACAACATCTACTAGTCATACACTTGCAGCACATACGCAAGATATGAAGACACTTTTTTTTCACGGCCAAGACAATATTACACAGCATGTCACATTCTGAATCATTAAAGCCTCACTGGGTGGCAGATATAGATCCATCTACAAGTATCAGTGTGGATAGATTCAGTCATATATATGTCATAATCACAGTGATTCATTCCTTTCTTACCATAGCATGTATTCAGGGGCTATTTTATTATAAAAGAAGGTATTGCAAGCTGAATCCCAACACACTTATCCAACATGGTTTTGGATATGTTTTTCTCTCTCTTCCCTTTCTTCTTGCTGCATGTCAGCGACGGCCATGTTGGGTTATATAAACCTCCGAGTGGTCAGCGCAGTGCTTAATGTCTGAATCGAGTCAGTCAAAAACACTTGTCGAGGGAAGAAAGGGCACAATCGCCTGGCTGTCTGGTTACATAACCAAATTCAGGCAATTAAGTTTTAACAGGCTGTTCTGACCTTTTACTTTACGTTTCAATTACAAGCCTCACATTTTGCATCTTAGCTGCCATCAGCGCTGTCTGTCTTAGCAGTAGAGCTAACTCAGGAAGAGATGAAAAATTGCGGTGAAGCTCATGTTATTAAAAATTGTTTATATGGAATCAACTATTCCGTGGGCATGTTTTGCTATCCAGTTACATTGCAGCTGAATTTAACTGAATAATTCAGCAGTGAACACAGACTTGATGCAGATACTCTGAGTTAATGGAGGACATATTTATGCAACTTTAATGTTTGGTTTAATGTGAAGGGTTTGAGTATGATTTTGATTTTCTAACAATCAAAACTTATTCTATTATCCAGTAAATTTATCTACTGCCTAGGAAATTCCTATTACCTAAGAGCTATTATTAGATTTTGTCAGCTATTTCTATTTTATACTGCATGGCTTTTCTTGTATTTACAGTAAGGTTATTGTACAACCTTTTCCTTTGCATTTATGGTAGTCAGTGAATGTACACAGCAACGACAGACTGACCAAGTGGGATGAGTTAAATCCCATGTAATTTTACAAACACATCATTTACTTTTACAGAAATAAACATCAGAGCCTGGGACAACAACTGCATGGGTAGGAAGTTACTTTTGATTAAGGGTGTGGCCACTTTGAGTAACTGGTGGATATTGATACAAGTGACCATGTCTGTTATCTTTGTGTGAGACTTCACCTCCACTCGTTCAAGTACCTGGACTGGACCTCTCATCTCTGTGGTGTTTGTGTCTCTTGGAAAATTTTTAATTCAGTCACTGGACAAATACCCAGTTAGTCGCAGCAGTTCCCGCCCCTTGCTGAGCCTGAGGTTTTTTCCTGTTAAAAGGAGGTTTTTCCTTCCCACTGTCGCCAAGGGCTAGCTCATAGATGATCATTTGATTGTTGGGGTTTTCTCTGTATTATTGTAGGGTCTCTAGCCTGCAGTATAAAGCACCTTAAGTTGACTGTAGTTATGATTTTGTTATATAAATAAAATTGAATTGAACTGAATTATTCTGCACATTGGACCCATGAAGCATATTTATTCCAAGCTTACCAACCATATTTGCTAAACCTGACACTGCAGTTTACAACCATCTATTTGGCTCTGCTGATCGATTGGATGTGGTGCTATAATGTCAAACTTTGTGTTTAGCCACTGTATTTGTACGTTTACTGATCACACAGAGAAAATCTGAGAGAGCTGAATGGCTTCAGATGGATACCATAAACCGGTGACCCGTGATGGCCTTTAACCAGGAGCCTGCCCTGTCATCCGTGAAATGTTTCCTCTCAGAGGACACACATTTGTCTCGAGAGTCCCATCTGATCAAATGTTCACCAGCCCATCTGAGAGATACTTAATTTTTAATTACTCGCACACTGCCTATCAGGAGTTTAGTGAGGATAGTAAATTTCTGACCGGATAAATCAGGGATGTGTCTAAACCATGTCTTCTAGTGTGCATGGACCATATGTCCCAGTTAGTTTACTCATGAAATAATATTGTTTTGCAGACCTGACATGACCTTTCTTTCCACACTGTTGTATTCTTATTAGACTATGTTATGGGAACAGTAAATACACAGTCTTTACAACCATATATAGCACATATTGAAGAAATGATGAATGCTTGTGTAATTAAAGACCATACTTTCTCATGTACATCAAACATCGCCCAACAGCTGTTGGAAAAAAACAAAAACCTTGTTTCATTAGGTCACAAACAAATGGAGGGGACTGTGTACAGAATCATCAGCTGCCACATCTGTCTCCTACAAACAAACAAGTCCACCTCTGTGTCCCTAAATACACCCACATGCCCTTTGGCCGTGAGTTTCTGTTGCCTTGTCATCACATATTACAAGGATGCTGACATTTATGGCAGGAAATGGTAAGCAGTATGACTTTTGACCTGAAGTCATCAAGAAGGTGATAAGAAACAGGAAATGGAGAGCTTAAAGGGGGAAAAAAAGTGTGCAATCAGTTATTAAAATCATATGAGCAGCCTGTAGCATAATATACTAAACACACACAAACCCATACATACGCACTTTATTACATGCAAGGACTGTGGTAGAGTGCTGATCGGTGAGACCATTTGAGTTATGGTGCCAGAAAAGGTGCTGAAATGACGTGATATAGGACTTACGTGTGGCAGTCACTGCGGGTTTTAGGGCAGTAGTATGTAAGGCCAAGCGCACCAAACTCATCGGTGGTGTTTGGAATAGTAATGCCTGAATTTATGTCCTGTACTCCACCTTCTGCCACATAGCACAACTTCCATGAATGTTTAATGGAACATCCATATTTGTAGCTCAATGTGCACACATCCATCACTGTGTTTACTACCTCTGGAGCAACACTAGAATGGAATCACCATGGGAACAATAGACAAAGGTATAAGGACGCCCTTATTTCCATTCCCTGATGGAACTGCATATTTCATTGCCCGTCCAATCGCATGCTACCTGGAGAAGCTCACCAGCTGCCCCCCTCTTCCCCATCCCTGGATGTGCTTTGACGTATTTAATCCTTCCTCGTCTTCTTTTACAGCACTTCAGAAAAAAATTAAACATGTCAATCAAGTGTTTTATAAAAAGATTGCGTATTGTCGATGACTAGACCAAATCAGTAGACATATGACACAATGCTTTTTGTGTTGTCGTCATGACAAAATGGACCCGTGCATGGCCTATTTTTGCCTCAGTTGTCTGACTAAGGAGATAGGACTGTGCTCTGTTGTTCTCGGGACATAAAAGACAACAGATCTTTGTTTGTTAATGTGTGTGTGTGTCTCCTGCTCTCTTTTTGCTCTGTGTGTGTGTGTGTGGCTGCCATTTTGTTTGCTTATCAGTATCAGTCTCAAATGCGCCATCTCTGTCCTTCCATTAAACTTCTTATCTTTACCACACAACAGATCTTTCGTGGGTTAAAGGAACAGAAAACGTGAAATAACCGTGAGGCATCACTCATGCGCGATTGATACACTTCAGCATTTTTCGTTCTCTGCTTTCCTGCGCAAATGCAGATTAATTCGCAGATTATTGCTGCGCTCATGCTTCAGTGGATTTAAACATCATCCCTATTAGTTGGAAACTAGCCGTCTTGGCACGGTTAACAGAGGAACAGCTGAGAGCTTCACTGCCCTTGTAAAGAGAAATCTCGTGATGTAAAACACGTTAGCTGTGTAGGTTACTGCAGCTCTTCACTTGGGATGCAGGTTTTCCCTCGTTTGAAAAGGTTGCACTGATATCAGCGCAAAAATAAACTGGATCAAGTGGGCGTTTCTTTTAAAAACACAACATAATTGCAGTTGGCTGCAGATGAAATGCTACATGCAAAATAATATCTAGATATTTCTGCAGCCATCTTGGAGCTCAAAGCCATTTTGTCTGAAGTTTCCGCATTACCATCTTATTGATATAATACCTCTCCAGAAATGAGAGCAAGCCTGGATAATAACTGAAGCAACATTACTCAGTGCTCGAGCCCTGTCTCCACATAGGAGTTAGCATTAAGTGATGAAGCAACATCCCAGTGGCCCACTCTAAAGATAAGGCTATGAATTATTGACCTCAGAGGTCCAAGATCCTATCACTGATTCATCCACTCCCTGGCTAAAGAGTCAACGGTGGAACATTTTAACTGTGCAGCCCACACGTCTCAGTATAGGATAGCATCAGACAAGCTCCTGTGTTACGCCTCGCTGTTAAAGTCAGCCACAGTGCAGGGGTGACTAAGAAGACAAAGTGAGGTTTAGAAAAAGAAATAGCAGCTGATACCAAAGTTAAAATGTCCAACTTTACAGCACAAAAAGGATGCTGACAGTCTGGTAAAAGAAAAAAAAAGGGTTTGGGCTCTTTGTGTTTCCCTCTTCATATCAGCTGTAAAGTTCATGAATGTCTTTAGAGCATAACTGATATAGGTCTTTTAAGACCAGTACTGATTCAAAGGTTTGATGTTCTGATATATTGTCAGATTTTTTTTTCTTTGCAAACAGGAAAACTTGCAGAGTAGACAAACTCCTCTGTCAGCATTCATGACATGGTTACTTTTTACATTTTTATTTATCAGCTGTTTCAAATGCAAATACCAAATGCAGATAGTTATTAGTCTGTTAGCAATATTTACAGGGTATGTGGAATGTACAGTCCTAAGAAATGTATTTATAATATTTCATGATCATTTCAAACCAGACGAAACGTTTAATTTTTATGAACAAAATTATTAATTGACTACTAAAGAAAAGTGCCAAAGAGATTAGCTTATAACACTAGCGCCCTGTATAGAGCAGTTTTTACTAGACAAACCGTTCTTCAAAACCTCTAATAAGAATGATAACAACCACATAAAATAATATATGATTTGCAGGCTTATAAAACAGTTTTGCATCCAAACCTCAACTCAGTCATGTTGCATTTGAATTTCAGCAAATGAGAAAAATGTCCTTTGCTGTGGTCTATTTGCAATATTGAGAGTTTGTATATTGTTGTATAATCTGGCTTCAGCAATCCTAAAATAAACAGAGCAAAGAATTGCCAACAGCGATCAGCCAGACTAGTGTTTCAAACACTGGTACTGGTATCAGCCCAGAATATTACAACTGGTGAAGCCCTAACTACAACTCATTACACAGACTGCTAGAACACTTTTCATACAGATTAGGAGTTTTTGCCTTTATTCTTTTGTTAGAGATATTTGAAAAGGAAAAGACACCAAAAGCATTATTCAATGAAGGATTAACACGAGACAAAGCTTTAGAATACGGAATAGAGACGTGTACAATGTATCAACAAAGGAAGGCTTTCTGTAGTTCATATAAAAGCTTTAACCACTGGGTAGGTGAAGACCCAGGGTGCTGTGTACATGTAGAAATACAAACAATCAAACATAATCTGTATCACAGTATTCTACAGGGCATATTATATAACATGTAAGTAAATTGTACAAGACGTATTGTGTCCTTGCCCAAGGTGGTTTACTAAGCTGTGTACAGTAGACGGTTATGATAAAACAAGTTGATTCTTGAATTGTTACGGGTCACCGTTGGAATAGCTTTTCTTCGATACTACTGAGTGGAGCTCCAGGATTGATAAACAGCTTTCTGGAAATGTCAGCGGCTAAATGATAGTACGTCATATTGATGGGAAGTCACACGCTTTCTACTCAAATCAGACACCTCCTTGTAAAATATAATGTAAAAAAATGCTGTGGATGCTTCTTTACCATTAAGTAAAAATGTGATCATCCAATTTGTTATATCTTGAAGCTGATGTTGCAGCTTCATTTGCGATCAGAGAGCAGATAGACTGAAGGTAAAGACAAGGGCACTCGATGATTAAAGCTGAGCGCCCAGATCTCTCTGCTTATTGGAGGGCAGAGCAGCAGAAACCACCGAAGACCATGTCAGTGGTGCAGACGGAAGCATTTACTCTAAGCTACTGTGGAAAAGTGAGTGGACATAAAGAAAACATGAATGAAAAGCAGACTGAAGTATACCGCACATATACAGTACTGTGCAAAAGTCTTTAGCCACTCTTCACTTTTTTGTATTTTGTTATAAAAATGTGCAATAGATGCATTGATTCATTGCAACCTGTACAAACATAAATGCACATGCAGTATATAAAGGAAAAACAGATTTTATACCATTCTAATGAGCTTGGGAGTCAATATTTGACCATGTTTATTCTTTAGCACAGCCTGAACTCTTTTAAATTTGCTTTCTTTCATTTTTTTTGAAGTGGTCTTTAGGATTAGTCCTACAGGCTTCTTGAAGTATATTTCTTCTTTGGTCTCATCCTCTTTCAACATGATCCTAAACTGCTTCTGTAATTTTGAGGTCGGGGCTCTAAGGAAGTCAGTCTGTGACTGATAGTTTTCCATTGTGTATTTTTCCGTACACAAATGCTATTACTGCGTTTGCAGTATATTTGGGATTATTGTCATGCTGGAAAATCACCTCATGGTTATGTTGTTGCCAATTAGCCTCTTTCCCAGGGGTATTGTATGGTGGTTCAATATCAGGTACTTTTCTAGCTGTAGACATTTACTTTGCTGGATTTTTTCCTATTGAGACCTCGCTTAAGAAAATTACAAGACTGTCTCTTTGAGGGGACGGCTCAAGACTTTTGCACATCACTGTATTTGGTGACTGCGCTCACATCCAACCTCTCATGGTGAAAGGGGTTTTTCGGTTCATTGTTTGCTGACCCACGGGGCATACACAGCCACATTAACTGCCATGTGGTTACTGCAGATGAGGTTTTGGCTGCTGGAGGGCTGTGAAGATTTGACATTTGACAAGCTAAACATGACAGGGATGGATGCTCATGGGGTTATGTTGGCAGTAAAGCTGAAAGGAGGAAAAAGGGGATGCATTCAGATGGGATGAGGGGGATTAGGTGGTTGCAGAGGAGGAACATATGACCAACAATCAACCACGGCAATGTCTGTATGGCCCTGTTTTGAATTAGAAGCACAACCTCTCCTTTTTTACGACGCAATAAATGTCAGGGCCATGAGATGTGAAGGCTCTCTGGATGGAAAAAAAAACATAGCAGATGTCCTTTTTTTATATCATGTTTGATGGAATCCCAGACAGGAAACGTTGAAGCCAGCAGCAGAGAGCGACGGCAGAATTTCTGATGTTTTAGCGATGCTGCAGCACATCTTCAGATTATTACACCCTAATGCAGGGGTCTCAAACTCCAGGCCTCGAGGGCCGGTGTCCTGCAAGTTTTAGATATCACCCTGGGTCAACACACCTGATTCAAATGATTAGTTCATTGCCAGGCCTCCGGAGAACTACAAGACATATTGAGGAGGTCATTTAGCCATTTAAATCAGCTGTGTTGGATCAAGGACACATCTAAAACCTGCAGGACACCGGCCCTCGAGGCCTAGAGTCCGAGACCCCTGCCCTAATGCATATGGATGCCTTTCCTTACTGCTTCAGTCACAGTTATTTGGCATGGGGAATGTTGGGATGTTTGTGGATCATGACACAAAAAAATATCCTCCATCCAGAAACTCAATGTCAGAATTCCAGTCTTCTAAGCTTTATTTAACCATCCAACATGATATATTCAATATGGAATAAGATCGTAAACATACCAAACAACACCTCTGCTTGCTTCCTTGTCTCTCCATAGCATGTGGAAATAGAAAATAATTCAATTTTATGACATTAACCTATGCAGATTTGAAAATAAAGCAGATTTGAAAATAAAGCAGATTTGAAAATAAAGCCTTAGATATTCTATTTGATGTAGACAAACTGGAGAAGAAACTCTCTTTTTTTTAAAATTTCTTTATTTTGGAGCGTTAATTAAAAAACTGCCGTCAGTAGCATACTGTCATATTTGTTTGTCTGCAGTAAAAGCTGCAATATACATTTCTGACCTGCTGGCAGGCCTAGAAAAATCAATAACACTGATACTGTGTTTGCTCACAATGCATTTATGAGTCTTTTTATGCACTGCGGAAGAGCGTTATTGCCAACGTATAATGGGTTTATTTTAATTAGCACAACAAAAATATAATTTACCGTAAAATAATATTTTTTTTTTATAACCAGGAAGTGATACTGTTCACTTTAAGAAGCTCTTTTGTGTCCTGGTACAATATGCACAGTCAGAAGTCAGAACTCCTGTGTAGTGAATGAAAAGCTAGTAACATGACACAACACAGCACAACGCAATAACTGCATGCAGTGCTGATGCAGTAGCAGGGGATTTTTACTGTATGAATATATTCAAATACGACACATCACATGTAGCTTTTATACATACCAGGCTGCTTTATGTTTATGTAAAAGCACTGCAGATGCTAATCTGTACCAACAACCCTCGTCAGCTGCACTGCAGCATCATATATTACACAACTAACTGGCAGAAAACCCTCCCCCCAAAAAACCATTGAATAACACCCCACTGATCCTCCTGTGAACACCGTCTTCACGCGCCACACGGGGTCATGTTTGCAGACTTGTGCGCGCACCTGAGCACACACAATGCTGTGTAATGTGGAGCGTGTAGGGCGTATTCATGTTGACCCGAGCTTTATGCTTCACCGATCGTGAGGAAAAGATCTCTATACATGCTTTAATTCTCAAAGAAATGAAAGCTTTAGGAGCATATGGATGGTTTACGGAACAATGACACTGAAAGGCACGGCTAATGGTTGGATGAAAATGATACGCTTGAAGATACAAATCAATGTGATACTAAAACCACTGGCATCATGTCCTTCATATGCACACACGGGAACGTAACCACTCCAAAATATCTGCTTTCCAGAGTGAAATCTGACACATTCCCGGATAAATATTGTGAGAGGCTGGTTCTGATTTACAGCTATAATTTGGAATTAGCCTCCAAATTGTATAGAGTTTGATTCATTTTAATGGCAGCGTCTTTCTGAATATGAGATATTTATGTTATTTTCTCACAGCGTGTGTGCTTCAAATAATTTGGCTTGTGAATTGTTCACGCGGGAAAATTCTCTTGCTCCCGTTTACGCTCTCGGTATCGCTGGTTCCTCTCCCTCCATCTTGTACATTTCCCCCACTCCGTCTCTTTTTTTTATCACTTTCATTTTCTCTCTCTAAATTCCTTTCATTAATCAAAGGTATCTAACCCTGTGAGAGCAGGAGAGAGGACAGATGGCAAAATGATGAGAGGAGCAGTGGATCTGCCGCACTGAAAACTGTCTCACGAATGTAGCTTTTCGTGCCAGGAAAGCTTCAAAAACAAAAGCATCACTCGGGGGATAATATTAACTTTCTCTAGCTGTCATATTTGCTGTGACGAGCTACAACTGAGGTAAGATGAATAAAACTAAATTTAGAGAAGTCGCGCTTTATGAGCGCTGAAAGGAGACTTGACAAGAGCGGTGCAGTGCGGGCTCTATAAATAACCATTTAGCTAAGCAACCTAATGTAATTTGACAAATCTACTGTACAAAATAAACCGATGACTGCTATGTGAACGTCAGAACATACGATCAGAAATTGCATATGATATGCTTAGCCGAGAAAGATTATGCGTTCTCCTTTTATGCCGCAGCACAGCCTCAAAGCCTCAGGAGTGGCCATCTTGTTTCTGTGTTTTTGTTTACATACAGAGCAAGTTACAGGTTGTCACATGGGGGCTGGCCGGACACAAGAAAAGCTCAGTGCTGCCACTTTAAAATCTACACTCCTATAACTTGTGAAAAAATGACAATTTTTCATTTTTCTGGACACTTTTTTCTTTGTAATTTTCTTTTTTTCAAAAACTGTTTTTTTCCCCTTCCTGTACGAGTTTGGGGGAAGTAAGATTCTTTGATTTCTTGATGATAGTTGGATGAGAACATTGATAACTCTCACACATGAAATTCATAGCTGGGTCACAATTTAATCTTCAGTGCAGCAAAGGGAAAAAAGAGAAACAAAAATATTATATGTGGTCATGAGTGACAGTGAATGAGTGCAAACTATCAATAAAAAAGCCTTTGGGCTGTTTACCAAATAATAGTACTTGTGCTCTGTCTGCCTGGCTTTAAAGGCTCATCCCGGTAGCATACTGGCTATTAGGGAAAACTAAATTTTGCACAAGACATTTTGGTTCGAATTCACATGTTGTAGTGACCTGAGAGAATTTCAGACCAAAGCAAAGGATGCTTAATGAATGATCAGGGACCATTACATGCCTAATGTCAAGACCACTACCAGCAGCCTGTGAGTTTAACTTAAACTACAAACAGCCAGGCTGTCTGTGTACAAAAGCAAAAAAACCCTACCCGCTTTTTAGACCTTTGTACAGGTTTAATGAATAGGATACAAAATATTAATTAGCAAGTGGATTTGCTATCTGTTTAAAATTATTTTCTTTTAAACCTTTGAGGTAAGTTACGCTAAATTTGCAGATTTTAGCGTAACTTAGCCAATGAAGCTAAATTTTATTTTAATGTCAACTCTTAACAATAGAGCAATAAACATACTTATTACTTTTTGAATTCAGAAAGAATAGGTTTCTCCTTTCATTCTCCAGTTAGCAAACTTTAATAATGTGGATGAGCTGTATGTTTCTGTTAGTTCTTTGCTCATGGAAAAAACATGGACATGGAACAACATGGAAAAATATAAAATAAATAAGGTCATGTGGTAAAGTTAAAGCCATTTGATAATGCCTCCTATGATGCATCGGAGAAGCTAACACCATCCCAACTCAGTAGCCACATCTAGTCCTCCTCTGGACTATGAACCTAAAGCTGGTGTGACTAATCCCACAGCGAGAACCACCAAAGCTGCTAATGCAACAGCGGTGGAGCAAGCTCTGCTGAATCAATAAAGATGATTTTGTTTATTATGCAGCCAAAACTTGAACTGCTCTGTGACAGTGAGAAACAACTGCTGCAGTCTTTTTGTTCACATTGCCATTACAGAGCAATTTAGAGGGATGCATGCACATCTCTGACTCAGTGATTCTCAGATTGATCTCTAGCTTTAGTTTGGATTCAGAAGCTCAACTGTTTCTGTGATGCTGCACCTGACTGAGTTTCATATTCAGGGTGTGAAGGAAATCCTGTTTCTCAGACATGTTAAGGCTTACACAGACCATTTCAAAATGTCGTTCTGTCTTTCCAACCGACATAGAAATATTACCCCAGACTGGTTGCAGAAGTTAAAATAATCAAATATGAGTGTCTAGTTTTATTTAGGAGTTGCATGAGAGGGTTTGTGTGACTGCAGCATAATGCTAATGTTTATAGTTACTAATCCATGGGAAGATGTGAGCTGAATGGTTTGACTGATTCAGGACCTTTGTCTATATTGACTTCTGGCTGAAGGCCTGACTTAGAAACACTGGGGAGAGAAGAAAAAAAAGCAAATAATAAGAGCTGTACCTGCACCAAAACACGCAATGCGCAGCCAGGCTGGCTCAGCATCAATCAGAGAGGCTTTAGCTTCATTTCATAGATGGCAGGCGTGAAAGTGCTCCTGTGAAATGAACAATGGCCGGGGTGTTTCTAAGAAACAATCAGCGAGTGCTGATGGTGCTGCAAGTCACCATTTATCCAGAAAGCAGCCCTTTCACAGTGTATGCAGCATAGGCCTAGCATCCCCTCCCACCCCCTCCCCATGTCTGTCTCTCTCCCTCTCTGCAGTCCGAGCAGTCCAAGCCGCATAACATGCTGTGGAAAAGCAGCAACCTGGGGTATCCTTAGGGGCTTTACGATACTGTAGGCCACACTTTGATGAGATCATGAGTGTACAGATGCTTTTAGACATGATTTTGGTTTTTAAACAACGCCATCAGAGCACAGCCTTTGGTTCATGTAAAACTCATGCTGTAGATTTCCAGTGATGTGCCAAACATTCAACTGAGCATGTGTCAGTGACCGCCAGCCAGGCACTTACGCACCATGTGGGAGTGTAAAGTAATTTCAGGTGCGCCAGAACTCCAAACCACTTCAGTGTCTAATCTGCCGCATCATTAAAGCTCATGAGAAGCAACAACCACCTCACTGCACAGAGCAGTGTTGTGACTGACGGGCAGAAAACACTGGCTCAGACATTGTTTGTTACCAAAGCCTGCATATATGCAGACTTAAGTTAGCATTATGAATGTGGTAAATCATACCACACACACGCACACACTGACGGATAACCTGGACAGACACTGCTGGGCTCACTGCTCCTGCAGGTTTGGGAAAAGCAGCTAAAAGGGTCAGATCTGAGAGCTGTGTCGTGGTTTATGTGTGTCTCCTACTGTCATTGATAAGCAACGCTTCAAACGTGTACAGGCTGTGGCGAGCTCAGGTATCGATTTAGCGCGGGAGGCAATGTGGCTCTGACTGATGAGACAGCGCGTGCGAGGATCACTGATAGTTTCCTGCGTGGCCAGGGACGCTGGAAGAGACACAGAAGGAGAGGAGAGAGAGACGAGGGTGTCATAGTGCGGGTTTCACCGCCGACATCCCCAGCACTATGCTCTTTTTTTCTCCCCACCCCCCTCATCCACCTATCCACCCGCCTTTTCCCTCCTTGCCCCGGTCACGTACACGCGTGGCGTGAATTCTGCGTGTCATGCGAAGATACTGCATAAAAGAAGGGAGAAAGGAGCGTCGCATTCACAGAACTCGAAGCCCCCCCTGCGCGCACTACTGTTTATATCGGCTACCCTCCTCCCACCGACTTCACCATGGCGCAGTTTACTATTACATGACATCCCCACAAACCGCGCCACATCCAGTCACCCCGACTCTGCCATGTTGCCGTGTTTTGTTTGGTTTTATTTCTTTTTCTGGGTGGCGTGAATGCGACACGTTGATTCTCGCTTCATCATCTTGCTGCGACATCAGTCTACACCTGTTTTGAGGCTTTCGGTTAGCCACGACACAGATTTGCAAAAAAATCTCACCCCCCTCCCCACGCCTAAAACGGCTGGGAGAAATAAGCCAGCCCTCTTTTTACAGTGCAATAAATACTTAGAAAAAGAGGAAGAAAAGAAAAGAAAGGGAAAAAAACCCCGCTGAGACGCGGATTTCACCTTCTCGGTGTGTGTTCCGTCTTTGGCTCTGTCCGAGGTGCTGAAGCGCTGAAAACGCCCACATTGAATATGCGCATTATAGCGCACCGCATCCCATCCTCTCAGCTTTCCACTGCGTGTTTGAGATTTATCACCCAGGAGGTCACGCATCCCCCCCCCCACACACACACACTCAAAATCAAACCACGTCCTTTGCTTTCCTCGCCCTAACAGTGCTGAAGATCGTCCACAACACTGCCCAAAAATCCAAAAGCACACACACGCACACAAATAATCTTTATCCCAGCATCATTTATGCTTAAACAAACCCGACATCCAACGTTTCACCAAACGGTAAACATCTTCCGCCTCGATTAGCACAATCCAACCCTTCACGAGGTACACAAATGGTTTCAAATCTCTTGGAAAAGCGTCTCTGGTCTTACCTGCGCCTGTTTTCGGTGTCCCGCCGTCAGTATGGGAGGAAATGTCTGGGTGTATCAACAGCTAACCGATACCAACCTCTCTCTGTATCTGACTGCTGCAAAGGCACTGCGCGTTGGCTGGTTCCTCCTCACTTGTTCTTCAATGGGGGGGAAAGCGGTGCAGCTCTCCTCAAAGATGGCGGACACTTTTGACGTCAGCAGCAGCTTTTAATAGATAACTGTCATCGAGAGAGAGAGAGAGAGAGAGAGAGAGAGAGAGAGAGAGAGAAACAGACAGACAGACTTCAGAAAGTCTTTGTTATAACGGCCAGCTGCGCGGATAGCAGCTTAACAGCACTGTTTAGATGATTTCATATGCTGCTGATGTATGATTCATATACCCCAGCATGGAAGCAAGATACAATTCAACACATCAGCTGTTCATACATCCCTACAGGCCTTTCATCTCATATAAGATGATCCTGCATCATCAATTAACACCACAACAAGTTCCTTAGAGCTTTTGTGGCCTCGGAGGTGTCAGTTTATTACACCGACAGCGTTCACTCAGTTTCAGTGGGACGTGAGTTCTACACTATAATTTTAAACCCCACGCGTATGAGTAATCATGATCTGTGGCAACCAGAGTGGACAAAGCAACCTGCTGCCAAAGCCAAAGCTCACAGTCTTCATGTAATTTTGTTGCTCTGTGTCAAAATATACCTTGCGTTATTGCATTGACGTGTTGCACACATTACTGCAATATCAAAAGGTGTTGATCAAATTAGTACACACAAAACAGGGAAGATTTCAGTGTTCCTACACTGAAGAATGTTCACTAACACGAATGGAAAGGAACATGATGCATAGTAATTTATTAATTGCACAATAACCCTCTGGTAGCAGTAACCATGGACTCAGTTGGCGGTTTCTTGCTTTGCCAAGTAACCACATAGCTTGCAAAAATTAGATAACGTGCACACTGGAGGCAACTGTATTCCAATCCTAATGACCTTGAGGACATTTTTTTTAAAGCTCACAGGAAGCCAGCTGTGTGCAGTACTTTGCTGCATCATCACTGTGGCTAGCATCGCAGAAAAGGAAATCAGAGAAACACTAAAATATAAGAAACATATTTTGAGTAAAGAATCTTCCATGAGTAGAACCTTAACAACAAACTATTCATTATGTGTCCTTGCATGGACCCTGTAGTTTATGTTTATTCAGTGGCACGTACACACTGCGTACGCCAAGTGTGGATCATCCAGTTTAGCAATTTGTTTGTTTGCCTGATATCAGACAGAACCATCCCTGTGTTACACTCTAATTCTCTTTCATGGAAATATGCCAAAAATAGAAAATACAAATGGGTTAATAAAATAACACCATCATTAAAACTTGTAGTTCTGTATTTGTTTAAATTAGGTAGAATCATCTGTTTGCCACAACATACAGAATTCAAACATACAGGTTGCCTTTCATGACACTCACATTGTCACCGTTCCATATGAAAAAATACCGAACGCCCATCACGTGACAAAAGGATTCTGATCGATTACAGAGAAATATGCAGAAAGACAGCGATCGATGTTTTCTCAGCACGTCCACACTGAATCGTCTCTGTGGACTCAGCAGCGTGGGAAAGCCCCCCCAAACCACCTCCTCAAGCTACTGCCTCTGCTTGGCACTGTAACAAATGTGTCTTCAATTGCTCTGAAGCGAACCTGTCTCCTAAATTAATGATAATGATAACTCTGCACGAAAAATCCATTTGGAGAGGAGAGCCAGAGAAAAGAGGGGCGAAACTAAGGAGAGTGTGTGTGTGTGTTGAAGCCTGTTCTATGCCGCTTCAGTAGTGTGTTTGTGTGTGGTTAGGGTGAAGAAAATGAATCTACAGGTTTCACGTTCATTCATTTTACTCTGAAGCAATATCACAGGAGCATGCCAAACAAAATTAGACTAGGTTTAGACACTAGGTTTAAGTTAAGATTAAAAGAAAATGAAAGTAATGAGAGTTAAAACTTGAGGGGTAGGGACTGATAAGTGTAGACTTCTGCCTACTCCTTTTCAAACAAAAGAATCCAGTGATATTTTGTCATGATTATGAATGCACGACTGTGAATGCACATGTTTGAAATAAAAATGAACTGTACTGAACTGAACTAGCATTAGCCATTTGCACTAAACAGAAAGACAGCTGAGGTTGGTGGTGATATATTTAATTTGGCAGCTATCATTAAAAATCTGACACAGTGACGGTGCTAAAGGTGAAAACGTACATGAAAGCTCTCCAGTAATGTTCCTCCTATGCCAGGGGTGGCCAACTCCAGGCCTCGAGAGCCGATGTCCTGCAGGTTTTAGATGTGTCCTTGATTCATCACAGCTGATTTAAATGGCTAAATGACCTCCTCAACATGTCTTGTAGTTCTCCAGAGGCCTGGGAATGAACTAATCATTTGATTCAGGTGTGTTGACCCAGGGTGAGATCTACAACCTGCAGGACACCGGCTCTCGAGGCCTGGAGTTGGACACCCCTGATCTAAAGCTTATTTCAAAGCACCCTATTGAATATTTCAGCCCTTTTGTAACCGTTTACATTAACTGTTATTGTGGCCATTGCTGATGAGTAGTGATCTTTCCAGACAATTGCTACACCAAAAAGGCAAATCACAAGAAGCTCATTTGAAAGTACTTACATTTACAGGTGTTTCAATGTAAAGCAGCTCTGCTGCAATAATACATGTGGGCTACATACCAGTGGCTACATAAATGTAATATATACCTCAGAGATTGATTTGAGAAGACATATGTTATTACTGGGAGGCATCGTGACAAAATCCTCCCTAACTGCTGATATTTTTTGACCTTCTCTGTTGCTCAATATTATGCATAAAATCTCCTTGCAACTTTGTGATGATCCTCAGAATGACCTCGGATCCAGTTCCCACATCTTTTTAACAGCTCAAATCGCATAACAAGGCAATCATGCAAGTGGTCACGTGATATTCTGAAGAATACAGGCCTGGACAGTTTTTATTTGGACACACCCACTTTGTTCAACACAGGCCTTGGGGCTTCAGTGTCAGACGTAACATCACTACTGACAAGCAATATAATAACTTTTTATACTGATACTCTTCCTTCAGACTGGACTCACCTTTCCTCATCCTTAGGTCCACCATGATTCTTGTTTTTGGGATTGAAGTGTGGGCCGGCACTAATGCACCCTGGGAAAAAAATATATATTAAAAATATTGAACTACTGCAAATTTACTTTGGATTTTGATCTGTTTCACAAACAGAGAAGCTTACCGTTTGTGTTATCTCCAAAAGCATGGACATGGAAACCATGCTCACCAGGTGCAAGGCCCTTGATTTCGCCAGTCACCTTCACAGAGGCTGAGTCATTCTAGCATATCAAAAACACAGATGCAAAAAGAGCTCTCAAAGCCAGAAGGACAGGAATCTTCAATGAGGATTACTTTCGTTTAGCAGCATGCCCCACCCCAGAGAGTCAATCCTTATAACCACATAAGGAGAGAAAAAAACAAAACAAGGAAGGCTTTTGGATTTGATGCCAAAACATTTAACAGACCTTTCAGATCTACTACAAAGACATACAAACTCTCAAATATAAACCTAAAAGATCTCATTAAATCGAACTACCACAGCAGCAATATTCAACAAGTTTGTTTTATTGCATGATAAAGTTAGTTTAAACTGCAGAATCGTGCCTTCTGAAAGTTATTACTGGAGGATGCAGTGCATTTTCTATGGAAAGTGTCAGCTGATCATACATTACATCTGCACAGCAGGGAATCTTCAGACATCTACCTTTAAACCTTCAAGCACCTTGATGCAACTGTTGTTGGGATTTGGTGCTCTAAATTGAATTGAATTCAAAATGATTGGTTATACACATGTATACATGTGACGGCCATCCTGTGTCTTGGGATAGTGAACCATGTGTGTTTGACGGTTGAACGGTGCACTTTACCCTTATCAACAAGGCCAAATACACGAAAGGCAACGAGAACAAGGACAGGCAATGACTCGGCAAAAAAATAATAAGAAAATTCCCGTTTGCTCTTTGATGGATTCCATTAATATCGCAGCATTTTGCTGGCTGTTATGGAGTTCCAGCAAAAGCGTTAAATACAGAAGTGCTTGCCTGGTTGAAGAAACCACATGGACGGTCTGTTTCAGACTGGCTTTGCAAACGCTGAACTTATGCAACAGGAGTTTCTTAGACAAACAACCTGGGCGGGCCTTAAAAAAAACACACCTTTAACCATTAACACAGCACAAGCTTTAGTGGCCAAAGGTTAATGCTATAGTTGCAAGCCAGTGATTTCATGTAGTTTTAAATGCGTGATTTACACAAGCAAGCTACTTTGAAATGAGGAACAGCAGTCACTTACTATACTGTTCAGAGTAAACTGAGGTTAATTAGCAACGGGGCGGCGATGAATATGAGACCAGACTGTTAGAAAACCCATGCAAAAAGCTAACGCTAGCAAGCCAGCAGCTAGCTTCCATTTAGACAAGCTAAAGAGAGCAGAACTTGGCTAGCTTAGCCTTTGGCTATAAGGGTACGAGGAGGATGTGCATTAACTCTCCTAACGTTTCGCTTTAAAACGGCTAAATGCGTAGTTTGCGGTAGCTATTTTTTTTTTCGACCCGAACAAAGATCTTACCTCCTGTTCAAAATAAACTGTCCCACTAGTTTCGCTACTTCCTTTCAAAACGCAGACAGCTTTTAGCACCATCTTTGCAGAAGTTCCAGACACGACACCAAGCCTATGAACGCGTGCTCTTGCTTTTGACAAGCGATTACGTATCCTACATAACTAATAGGCGGGTGTATTCGACATTCAACCAATCAGAATCAAATAAACCTAAACAAGGCACATTTTGATTGGTCACTACTAAGCTAGTGGCTTATGAGACAGATAAAATCTCTACAACTACATTATAAAATAATTTAATATATGAAACACACAGATAAATGAGAAATATTAATTGGTGCATAGGCAGATATGAAAAATGTCCCAGTAATTTAACATTGTTATATGTACCCTTGTGGATTCAACGAGTCAATAGCCTAATAATTGTGTAATAAATTGGTGATATGCCCTTATATGATATGCAATTCCCTTGTTGTTGACACCGAGAGTAATGGTAAAACAAAGTATATCCTTTGTTAGCAGGTTTTTTGTATCAGTGCTTATTAAAAATTGGTCATCAGTAATTCTTGAACTTTCTTAATCACAACATAACACATTATACTGTCATTATTTATTTAACAAAAACTGAGCCATAATATTGAAGCAGTGTGTGAAAACCTGAGTATATGTTTACTACTTACATAAGAATTAAGAGGGTAAGTAGCAGCCGGGTGCTGATAATCAAATGCACTCGAGTAACTGATCATCAGCAAGTGTGAGCACATCTACAAAAGCAGAAATTTTCCCAGTTTGCAGAAACATATCAGCAATGATCTTAGAGGAGCATCTGTTGCTGCCCATCACTCTGAGAAGGCTCATTTCCAAACAAATCCAAACCCAGCATATCAGCACAAACATCTTATACTAACTGCCAAGCACGGTGATGGAGGAGCGATGATCTGGGCAGCTTATCACTGCAGGCACAAGCATGCCATGAGCTACTCTGTGTACCACAGTCAAATGGGAGGCCATCTAGGTTGCAGCTATAAAGCTTGGACAAAATTGAGACATACAAGGAAACAATAATCCCAAGCACAGCAGCAAATCTCCAACAGAATGGCTGAAAATGAAAAGACTTGAGGTGCCACGATGGCCCAAAGTACACATGAACCCGCCTACGGTGCTGCGGCAGAGAGCTGTGCTTGAAAGCATTCTTCAACCTTCTGATTCATTGATGCACTTTTTGTACATTTTGTCTTAGTTTTTGATACTGTCACACAATATAATACATCACATTACCTTTTTACTATTGTTTACCATATAACCGCCATGTCTATAGACATACTTCCGATCATTTTAACAGACAAAGAAAAGTGAACACAAAAATAATTTGGTACAAAAATAGTTTATTAAAAACAATATCCTATGGTTGAAATATTGAAGATTTTATGTCCATGTCTTTTGCTTCTTTTTTTTTTAAACAAATCATAGAAACATCTGTCAATTTTCAAACCACTAGGAGTTAAAAACGTTAAAGCAAAGGGCCTCTGTTGTTCCTTCCAAGTCAACGCGTGTCTCTCAGATAAAGAAATCACAGATTATTAACAGAAATTACTGCGAGTCTTTCACAATCATCAGTGATACAAGCGTATTTACAGCAGTGTCCCAGGCAATGTTCTTCATCTCATCGCGTTAGATTTACCCTCCTCGTCTCAGTTTGTGTGAAATTGGTCAGGAACAAGTTTTACGCTTGCTGAGTCTGGGCTTCAGATTTTGACAATAATCGGATACGGTACGCCTACAGTGATACGGAGACCAAGTTAGTAAGCTGTGTTTTATCAAAGAGCAAAAAAAAACCCCAAATAGCCACAGGGTTTCCTTCTGTATTCCCATGTAGTCAAAACTCATTTATGACTGTGAAGGATGGACGAGATGGAGAATGCTTCCAAAATACAACAGGACTCTTGTGTGTGATCCAAAAACAGACTTCTAAGGGACAAACAACCACATACACAGAAACTTGTATCTATCCTTGTGAGTAGTGCAAGAAACCCCGACCCCTAACCTCATGACATTAGAATTTCGCCTTGCAGAAATTGTTCTCCCATGTCTCAGCAATTAAAACAAACAAAAACCTAAACATTGTAGCTCACAAGAAGCATCTAAAGCTATTTACATTTTTCTCCCCCCCGAAAGAAAAAGAAAATTTAGATTATTTTCCAGCAAAAAATAGTGTTAGGAGTTATGAGTTATTTCTAAACCTCACAGGGTTAAACAAAATGCTTAATATCCACCTAAGCTGGAGCCTGAACGTTTGCACATTCTGAAAAATTAACAATAAAATAATAACACAAGATTTTTTTTTTATCTGTTGAATCTGAGGAAGTCGTTCTTTCTTTAGCCGAGGAAACAAAAAAACGAATGCATGCACGCACATTAAGTGAGAATGTCTTAGAATGAAGGGGAAAATAATACAGTTTTCAGTGGCATTTTACTCGCACACCTCTATGGCGCAAACATCGTTTTCAAAATCTGACACACGGTATAAATTCTTAACTTTAACAATAGCTTCTTCTTTGTTTCTACTTTTGATGTTATTGAAGGTGACAAGTCGTTTTGCTTGCAAAGGACTTTTATTTAAGCAAGACAATTTCTGAATGTTTGGATCACTTTAACTGCCAAAACAAAGCCTACCTTAGGCTTTTACTGACCTCATACAATAACAAGCTTTATCTACCTTACAGATTTTATTATAGATTTATGCTGCCTCTGTTATAGGTGAGGTTTTTGGTTATGACCAGTTATAAAGGTTTGTATTATATAATTAAATCCAAACACAGTAAAAGACTTTATGAACCAACACATTGGGATCAGAGATGTCGTGACGATACGAGTGTTTTGTTCTTTTTAAAGAGACCCTGCTCTAGCATATGTCTTTAAAAGGAGTTTGTATTTCCCGTTTGTCTTCAATTTTTCCTTTTCCGCAAGTAACTGAATTTGATTTTAAGGCCACAACAATCCCTTTCAAACCTGTGCCTTCCTGGTTGTGAAAATGCAACGAGAATTTAGAGCACAAAAAGCAAGATAATTACAAAACAAACAAACAAAAAAGCCTAGGTATAATGGAGTTGCTTGAAAAGTTATTCAGTGTTTGACATGGTGAGGATTTGGCAAATTTTAAAAACATTTATCTAAAACAATACATTTACATATTTGAGAACATCCTTTTTTTCCTGTAAATTAGGGACGTGAAGTAAAAAGAAATGTGTCGTACAAATCAGTCGTTTCCTTTGCTGGCAAACCAACTAGAGCAAAAACAAATAGGTAGAGCCAAGTGAGCATGCAAACACAGTCCGTTCTTATAACCTGCAGGAAGGAGAAAAACCTCGGCCATTTATTTATCCAAAGTGATATACACTCGTTCTGAAACACGGGCCTAATTCTGACACGTGAAGCCTGACGACATCAATTTTCATAAGCTTAACTTTTGTGGGAGATTTTTCCGACTTACTGCCCAGAAGCTGTCAGTCAGTGACGAAAAAACAGTGATTAGTTTGAGTCAATCGGCCGAGAGCTGAGACTGGCTATCGTGGCAGAGACACGTTCCTATCCATCAGTGGTTCACAGCAGTCTATGACGCTGCCTCCTCATTTGTTTCCGTGGGCTCACTTTGAGCTGGCTCAGAGGGCGCCGCGTCTCCTGCAGAAGCAGTTTCCTCTGTGGGCGGAGCTATAAGTTCTAAATCTGGCTTCTTTTCAGAAGCTTCCACACTTGGCTCCTTACTGGTTTCCTTGGTAACCACAGGGGTCACGCAAGGTTGCTCTGTACTGTTAGGAGTCCGAAATCTGTCCATGTTTTCCAGTTCGGCTAAACGGTCATCTTTGTCCCAGCGTGTGGTCCTCTCACGCCGTTCTGACCGCCTTGGTCTGTCTCCTTTTGCCTCAGCTCCTCTGCCTCTCTCACGACTTCCTCTTTCGGTTCCCTCCCCCCTCGCTCGCTCCCGCTCTCCATCATCGCCCCTGGCACGTTCCCTGTCGCTATCGAGGCTGCTTCGCCTCTCCCTCCAGTCCCGCCTGTCTCTGTCTCTATCCCGATCCCGTTCTCGATCCCGGTCGCGATCTCTGTCTCGGTCTCTGTCTCTCTCCCATCCTCCACCCCGGTGATCACCTCCATCTTCCTGCCATCCTCCAAGCCTGTCCCTACCATCCATTTTATCACCACCTGCTCCCCTACCCCCATCGCCAAACGGACGCCTGCCACCTCCAAAACCTCTTTCCCTGTCTCTTTCCCTATCTCGATCCCAGTCTCTGTCCCTCTCTAGCTCTCTGTCCCTGAAACCAGGCCTGTCTCCCCTGAATGGTCTGCTATCGATTTCTTCTGGCCCCTCTAGACTCCGAGGACCCCCTGGTCTGATAAAAGGAGGTGGACCCTGAGGAGGAGGGCCGTGCCCATGAGAGAAAGGAGCCCTTAAATTGTGTGGAGGCAGCATCCCAAAGCCTCCTTTAGGTGGAGGTGGCTCATGGTGCTGCATCATTTGAGGGTGTGGCCCCCTGGGCATCATCTGTGGGGGAATGGGGGGCATGCCGGGGTGAGGAGGCCTTGAGCCATGGGGTGGTGGGAAACGCTGCATGTGTGTTGGTGGAGGAACAGGAGGACGCTGGAGGGGAATCAAACCAGGCCGTGCCCCTAGAAGGCCCCCTGAGGGGAGTGGGATGTTGCCGGGAGGGCCACCTGGGGGCCCCACTGGAGGAGCACCTGGAGGTCCACCTGAAGGAGCTCCTGGAGGTCCACCTGGAGGAGCACCTAGATGTCCGCCTGGAGGGGCACCAAGAGGTGCACCTGGAGGAGCACCTAGCGGTCCGCCTGGAGGGGCACCTGGAGGCAAACCTACCTGGTTGACTAAAGAAGAAAACCAAAGTGCTGCATTAATATAACTACAATATACTTATAATTACAAATTAAAAATACATTTAAACAAAACGTCTTGATGCATGCCAAATTATCCAGGTAAGTAAATCCCCAAAAGTTGATTATACAGTACAGTAAGTTAACAGTCTGTTCAGAATGGATAGAGCAGAAGGGAAACATCACTTTGATCAGTGACAGGTAAGAAAGGCAGACTGACCCATAGATCCCATCTGGTTATTAAACATGTTGGGACCCTCGAGGGCCTCGTCATTTTTCCGGTTTCCCAGACCTGCTGGGTCTAGAGGGGGGTCCTCAACTCCAGTTTTAGAAGGAGGAGGGGGACCAAGAGGCATAGCACCGGGAAGAGGAAAACCTGGAGAAGAGTCATAAAAGGAGTTAGGGTCCAGTTTGGTTCAATAAATAATATGACTTGGACTAAACTCCATGGGTAGACTCTAAAAAGCTGCAGCTTGTTGAAGTGAAAGAGCAAAACCAATCTGCCAACATCACACGCATAACACGAGTTAGCAAACGAATGGATTTATTTCTAATAAACATGAATGTGAAGTGAGAGAAGATAAGTCAACGTGCACTATCCCCTATAAATATTAAAAGCCAAGAAAAATGATGATTTTGGTTCAGTTTCACCCTTTAGATCTTTATCATTACAAACGTTTTTGATCTCTTGTGACAACATGATGGGAACACAAAAAAATTAAACTCCTGCATCACTTGCTTTCTGTCCCGACAATTATGCTTTCATCTGTGAGTTAAGAACTTGTTAACTACTCAATAAATAAGTTAACTTCCATCATCACATATCTCAGTCCACAGCTGCATCATTATTAAATAAAATAAATCTCTAGTATAAAACTGACTCTTTTTCTTTTCTTATTTCTATTACTGAGAGAAAAAAATGCTGGCAGCTTCCAGTGCTACCCCTCAGCCTCCTAGTAGATGGTATCAATTTCAAACACTTAGGTCAAGGTCACTGAGATCTAAACTTGTCCCATATTTTTAGTAGTAATCCTATGTCGCCTTGTTTTCCAGCTATCGCATTCACAAACTTGAGTGTCTGACAATAATCAGCCTTTTACGGCTTAAGGCTATATAAATGAAGAAGAAAAAATACCTGAGAACAGACAGTGTAGAAAAAAAGACCGCAAACATATTATGATGACATAATAGAAATTGTTACCTGGAGGCATTTGCATGGGATTGAAGCCAGGTCTGATGAAAGGAGGCGGGGGGACACCCGGAGGGAATGAAGGCGGAGGCATGCCTATAGGCCCAGGAAAGACAGGAGGTTGGAGAGGACCCACGCCAACCATTGGCTGCTGCATTGGAGGGACCTGAGAACATTCAAGGTTACATTTGAGACGGTGTTTTGTGTTGTTTCTATCCAGGTATGACTTTACTGCATTGACAGCGCATTTGGGATCATTCCCATCCTGAAAAATGAAACTGCTGCCAATCAGACACTCCAGATAATGGACAAAAATATGACAGTACTTTGCATGCTGATAATTCAGTCTACTAGGACAAGATCCCCAACACCTCTGGCTAAAATGCAGCCCTGAATGACGGCAAAGCCTCTATGATGTTTTACAGAGATGGCTGTAGACACGCACTGTTGCACCCCCCTCCTTCCCTCTTCTCTACATACATTTATACATATGTTTGAAACATTTCTTTTCATCAGTCTATAAGACCCGTCGCCACTCAGTCTAGTTCTTGTATTAACGTTGGCACCGCTCAAAAACAGCAGGAGGATTTATTCCTGTTTCTTTAGGACTTGACTTTCTGTCCATCTGCTGTAGACAGCTCTTCAGGCCCGCCACTACCTCTATTCTCCTCAAATGATTCATGGACACATCACACAGCATACAGCTAGCAGCTCTTTGGGAATCACCTTGTTTGTACAAAAATGCTGTTGAGCAACAGGCTACTAGTAATAAAGTGTGTAGAGATACAATTTAATTAGCCATTTACCCCTTACTATTCAGTAGTGAGAGGTTTGGAAAAAACATTAAGGTACAAGGACCAGAGTGAAATAAAATAGCGTGTGTGTATATGATATGATACTTCATCAACTTTTATGTTGTTATTCCAATATTCTCTCCGTGTTTCTCATCAGTACAGTCCATTGAGCATTTACATACCCACAATAGCAGTCACACACAGCTGACTGCATCAAGCTTCTGAATTTGCTTCTTTTAAATTAGCAAGAAGCAACACCTCTTAGACTCTGAGATATTATGATAGTGGTAACAACTTATGTGGCTTTTTTTTTTTTATATAACCTGTGTAGGAGGAGCAGTCGGGGCAGGTAGAGCTTGTGCCTCCTCAGGCTGCTGTTGCTCTGAACGGCCGTTGTGAGTGAGTTCCTCTGGGCGGTCGAGAGCCTTCCTCGTGAGACTCCACTCTAGAAAAAACAGCATAAAAAAAATAATTAAACAATATCTCAGAGGAACAGCGTGAATCATTAACCTCACTAAATCACACCGTATGTGTATAACATTCATGACGATTAGTGAAGCTCAAACTGCTTTACAGTTGACCGACAAGCCAATAATAAAGCAGAGCAAATGTAATAAACCTGGTAAAAGCAAAATAAAGTACACAGAAGACAGGATAAAACATTAAAAGTAATTTGATCTTTTAATTAAATAAAAAAAATGAAATAAACTAAACAATTCCAGGTAAAAATCATAATCTATAAAAATCTACAATGACCAATAAATAAAATTAAGTGCAAATAAAGCAATGCATGAAAAAAACGATTAAAGGACTCGAAAAAAATGAGTGGAAGTGTGAAGTGTTTAAGTGAATTCCTGCGTGACTTACTACTTTACATCACACATGAAAAAAAAAATTGTGGCTACATTTTTTTTCTTAATCTTTTGAAAATACTTTTTATTTTACCCGGTGATAAAGTGTCCACATCAAGCATTCCTCCTTCTTTAAGCTCCTCTAACTGGTCTTCTCTGACTTTAGACCAAGGTATGTAGGTGACGCCCAGCTCCACGTCCCAGTACTGCTTATAGTCAGCCTTTATGCCCTTGTTCAAAGCCCAAGCGATCTGAAGATAAGAAGAAGCAACTCATTAGTTTTGTCCTTTTCTGACATTCTGTTTGAAACAAGACAAAGCAGCAATCAGTGTTGCTCATTCACCTTAATGGCTTTCTGGTTAACTTTGAATGTTCCCCTACTGAGCTTCTGGAGAGCCCTGAAGGCATCTTGCCTATGTATCATGACAATATAAGCACAGCCACGTGGAGGGATCATCTTAAAGAGAGAAAACAAAACAAGGAAGTCATAATCATCCACTGTGTTAAGCCTGTAATTAAGCCTTTGGTGCAAATTTGATTTCAGCATCTACTCCATTTTCATCAAATGTATTAACACAAACTTTATCGAATACAAATATTAAAGCTGAGGCTTTAATCTGTCTGTAACAACTTCAATAAAAATCAAAAAAGTATATAAAGTCAAATTTATTACAAGCTCACTGAAAGATTTAGTCGACAAAGTGTCGGTAACAGGATGACATCACAGTTGGATGAACTGAAAGCTGATCTCTGAGGGGACTTACATTGATGGACTCTATCTGCCCAAACTCCTCGAGTAAACAGGCGACATCTTGTTGCTGAGTTCTCTTGTCCAGCTGGCCTACCCAGAGAGTAGTGCTGCAAACTAAAAAGGAGAGAGGAGCAAAAAGTGAGGAATTCAAAAATATGTGATTTAAAAAACAAACCCAAAGGCTAAAGAATGAAACTGAAAGCCTTACAACACAACAAAACACTGTGTAATGGATAATAAACAGATTATGACTTACTGCTGACTGTCTCACTCTTAATTGGTGGAAGGCCTTTCTGCCGTCTCTCTCTCTCCTTCTCTCTCTCCCTGCGTTCCTGTGAGCGCGAGCGCGGTGAGTGATGACGCCGATCTCTGGAGCGTGAGCGGGATCGCCTGTGCCTGGATCGACGTGTACGAGAATTGGACCGTGATCTCCTTCGCTTTGGAGATCTGGAGAGCGGGGGTAGAAGACATTTCAACTCAAAGCATTATATTTAGAAAGTGTATACTAAGAAGATTATCTACATAAGGCAAAGTTAACGGGAAAGGAGACATAACAGTGTGAATAAGGAAACCTAGTTTGAAATATGACGTCGTGTTTCAGATGTTTACCTGGAGCCTGAGTGCGATCTTCGGCCATGTCTGCCATCTCTCAGGGATGAATGGTCCACGTCCATTGACAAATCCTGACACAGTATAGAGAAGACACGTGATACAGTGATACAGTAAAATCTGTCACAGCTACAGAACTACATCCCCGTGCAAGTCACAGTTATAGAGGCACAAAAACAATTTCTAAAAATCTGAATTAAAATTTATTACATTTTTTCTCAATTTGCTACAATTTAATGAAAGTATATAAACACCTGCCCAACTATAATTTGCAACTCACTTTATTAATGACATTGTTATGCTGCTGTTTGTCTACCTGTTGTTGCTGGGCTGCATTCTGGTGATGGTAAACCCCAGGGAAGCCCGGAGGCCCAGAAGAACCAGAGAGGGACATCCCTGGCAGCGCGTGGCCCATAGGAGGCATCGCAGCAGGGAAGCTCTGTCCTGGCGGTAAACCGTGGACCTGGAGCTGCCCGTTAGGAGGAAGAGACACCTGAGAAAAAAAATCTAATAAATACGGTGCACACACAACCTGATCCCTCAAATCAGTTTCTCAGAAGCAAACTCTGTTCTGTTTTATTTCAGATAGAGAGCATATGCTGTAAATAGCTGCATATGCATCTATAATATGTCGTAATATGTAATGTAATCCTACTGTTGACACAATTTCAGTGTTTTTATTGATAATATTTTAATACAGTATAATAAGGTTTACATTTAATCAAAGGTTAAAGATTTTCATTTAAAAGTCTCGTTCTTTTTACCTGCTGTGAGATGTCCTGTGACATATTCATCTGTCGTTTAAAGTGATCCATGTGCTGTGGAAAGGCTGGAGGCTGCTGCATACTGCGATGATAAAAACATACTATCAGTAACACAGCTTTTATTTCATTAAAAAAATACATTTTAATCAAAACTTTCCACTTTCTGGTATCACAGACATGATGCATATAGAATAAATCAAGAGGATTACAAGGGGGGCTGAGAGGAGATTTCATCCTTCTTTGTTTCTTCTCCAACTTCTGGTTCATCATCATAATCAAACCGGTCCAGCAATTTCTACAAGAGAAACATACAAATAATGATGTTTTCTTAGTGGCAAAGCTTCTATAGCCTTACTTTATGATATAAATTTGAAACCGGTGTTTTAGGTGGTTATCTTTATCTTCCTGACTGAGGGTAAAAACAAAAAAAAAGGTATCTTCTTTGTTTAAAATTAAATGCATTGTCACCTTGTCAAAGGCCGTCTTCTGCTGGGCAGGCTGGGTTAGCTGGGCGGGCTGAGAGGGAAGGGGAGGTTGTGGCGCAACCATGCCCAGTCCAGCAGAAACATTTGGGGCCTGTGGTTGAATAATCTGCGGTGGAGGCTGGGTGTTGGTCTCAGGCTTCACTGGCTGCTGCTGAAAGTTCTGCAGCATCTGTTGGAGCTAGACGCCCAAAATAGAGAATGAAAGATGAGTCAGTAACGAAGATGTAAAAGATGTTTAAAAAGTAACAAAAATACAAGAAAGTGAATGAGGCAAGAATCTAACGCCAGTCCAGATTAGTAGGACACACCTGCTGACCCTGTGAGGACTGGAAGAGCTGTGCCACAGCAGCAAAGGCGTCAGAGTTGTGCAGCTGGGCAGCAGGTGTCATGGTGGAGTTCGCCGTTACCACTGTAACTGGCTCTTTGGCTGGAGGTGGAGGGGAACCTGACAGAAGAGAGAACGTTTATTTTCATCCACATATTAATATTATATTAATAAAGCAATGCACAATGTCAAAAATTACCTGGCTCATCTACACCTGTGTTGGTTGCAGCACCACTGCCAGAGCCAGCTGCCATGTCCAAGAGGGGCTGAATCACTTCTATCTTGAACACCCCGTTCTTCTGCCACAGGTTCAACACCCGCACAATCTTACTCTATAAAGGAAAATAATGGCCCATGGAAAGTGATGAGGCACATTAATTTAGCAGACATTATTTATCGTTGCAAAGGAGTGCTAACCATGAACAGATTTCACTTGGACAGACAGGTAGTCCAAATACAATAACAACCCCCCCCCAACTATATCTGGCAACTCATTTTATTATTAACATTTTTAGTCTTGTATCCTGCCAAGAGAACAATCACATTCAGGATCAATTACAGATTTAAGAAAAAAAAAAAAGAGCAGGGTGGTAAAGTCCAGTCGCTACTGACTAGCTAGTTCCACTAGTTCCTTAAGAGCTGGCTTTCTAAGTCACAACTGTGGTAGTTGTCGTCATCATGGACTTGAACTTATACAGCCCTTGTCCACTTTAGAGTTCAGTATCTTGCCCAAGGATGCTTTGACTAGGGCTGTTTGGTACGACGACATATATCTGATGACGATATGAAAACATTTATGGTTTCATATTATACGCTATCGTTTCGTGGTGTTGCGAAATAAACTGTTAACAGCAATATTTTTTCATCGTTTTGATGGTCACTGTAGTGGCTATATTAGGTCTTAAAGTTCTCTCTTTCTCTTATATTTAAAATAACCACACTACGGACGGAGAAGCGACTGTTTGTGCGCGCCAATGACAGGAAAACCATCGTGGGGCTCCGCCGTCCGCTTGTTTAATTTCCATATAAACCTTTCACAATAAAGCTGAAGATCCTTTTGAGATTTTTAAAAATAAATTCAAATCATGACAAAATACAATATTCTCAAACATCAAATTTCAGAAAACGCATCAAACAAATGACCTTAAATAAAAACAAAGTATCTACGAATGGCGCTTACAGTCAGCATGTGGATGCAGGCACAGAGAATACCAGCATGGCCAGCGAAGATGAGGCAGCACCAGGTAGCACGAAACAGAAGAACCCGTCAAAACAAATCGAGAACCTTATTCCTAAACGAGGGGCTACCTCTGTAGCATGGACATGGTTTGGTTATAAAAAGTCTGACACGGACCAGAAAACTGTACTATGGAAATTATGCTGCAAACCAGTCCCCACTACAGACTCAAACATGGCAAACCTCTTCAATCACCTACACAAGAATCATGTGAAAGAGTACGGAGAGAGTTTACGGATGACAAACAAAAAAGAGCCGTCAGGTGCTCAAAATCAACCTTAGACTCAAACGTTAGAACGGGCTTTTCCCCGCAGCACGCCACATAATAAACACTCACAAAGAAAATGGTGACCGTTACAAATTATCTCTAAAAATGTGTAGTTTCATCGGTCAAAACACTCGACTCCAGGTACATAAGGCCCAGCTGAGAACACTTCACACAAGTCGAGTTATCCGAGGTTTACAGAATTTACAGAAAATATAAAATATTTGCGATATATATATCGGAATGAGAAATGTTTTATATCGGGAAACGAGATTTTGGTCATATCGCACAGCCATAGCTTCGACATATGAAGTGAAGGAGCTGCAGGTCAAACCATCAAACCTGGGATTGATGACAGGCTCAATCTATCTTACATCATCATTCACTTGCCTCCTGGGCAAACTCCAGCTCCTATATCTCTAGCTGGACAGGAGTCCTTAAACTAAAACCTGCAGCAGGGGTAGGACTGACTGATGAGCAGCAATGCTAAGCTCACTGGGACTACTGCACAGGAGTAGTACATACTGAATAATTAGTTAGGGAAAGTGTGCATTAATTTGCGGTGCAATTAAACTGTCACCAGCTCTCTTCTCTTACCCTGTCTTCCATGGGGCAAAGGCAGAGGTTCTCAAAAGTTCCTGTAATGTTTTTGGTGAACCTTGGTCCAAACACATCCTTGTCAGGTCCAAACTGGTGTCTGGACTGCCTAACAATGGAATCCACCACGTACAAGCCTGCTACCTTATACTCAGGCTTACACTGGAGGGAAAAGAAGAAGAAAACAGCAGAGTTTTTAGTATTTAGAGTATTTGGTGAAGATACACAGTCTGTAAACTTCACTTAAAACAGACTTGGCTCACCTTTTTAATGAACTTTTCCACAATCTGGACCACATGTTTGTAAAGCTGAGGAAGAGAGAAGCAAATGAGCATGCTGTTATATTGTGGACCTACAATAACAAATGAAGTTAATATACAAGAATCACTCTAATGTCTGACTCTTACTTTCATTGCTTTGATGGCAGATTTGGTGATGGAGATCATCTTTGCCCGAGATATTGGGGGTTTGGAGTCCATTAATGAGAACAACTAGACAGAGAAGGTAATTGGTGAAATAGAGAATCACGGCGCTGCAGAAATGTCCAGGGTGATGCTGATCGCTTCTATTTCATCACTACTGCTCATCTCATATCAAACAAGCACATTAAGTGCATTCATGTTATAATTGCGTCAAATGATAGACACATACCGCTCAAATAAATGGGTATGGTGAATTCACGGTAGGATCATTATGATGAAAATAAATGGATGAAATTCAGAAATATTTCCGTTTTGTTTTCATAAATAAAAATACTAATGCAGTATTGGATTTCCTTCCATAATTCCCACCAAAACAGAATTTCAGTTGTTCCTCAGCTCTACCGAGGTGCAGTTGGCCTTTTTAAATGCAACTTTACTCACATTAGCTACAACATACAGCTTTGTGACAGTGTGCGCTTTTTAGCATGCAAAAGGTTTATCCTAAAAAAATAGACAAGATACAGGATATGGAGAAAAAATCATTTAGACATCTGTACACATTGGCAACAAGATTAAGTCTGCATTCGAATATAAGTCACACGTGTGTGCATCTTTATGCTTCAAATAGTAATTTGCATTCATTGTCAGCTACTACTTTCTCTACTTAGGTGTGAGACAAAAACTGCATATGAAACTGGACGATATCGCTCAGGAAGCATCGTGGGCTGTTCACAACCACAAGAGCTCAAATATGGTGAAAGGAACAAGATCGGGACAAACGTGTTTAGACGCAATAAGAAATGATTTCCTCCCCCTCAGTCTCAGCGGTGAATCAAATCCGCGGGTTCAGTCCGGAACACCAAAACATGGCTTGAGCAGTGTTTTGACTAGACTCCTAACAACATCAACCGCCAGTAGTCAGGCCTTGAAGTAACTTGGCCTAGCATCTTCTTACCGAGCACTGGTTTTTACATTAGCAGGGCTGTAATGAACAATCAGTCTGTTGGTTTACAGTGTGGTAACGAGCCACTGATGTATTTATCTTTTTATGTGTGGTTACGCGTTCTCATTTGCATTGTGTTGGTAACCATAACTTACTCCCACAGGCTAGCAGAGCGGGAGTCACTGGAAACGCTACTGACTGGATATAACCGTGTAACTTAGTAGGTGGCAGAAAATCCAAATATTCGTTTCAGTGGTACTCATTTACTTCAGGGGTGCCAAACAAGCGCTACACTTATACCGAATAACGTGTCCAGTTAAGTCGCCGAGCAGGCCCACCGCTTCGACAAGCTAGGCTAACTCCAGTGCAACAGCAGCAGCTCCATGATCAGCAGCACCATACTAGGGAAGTTCATACACTCAGCAAAGGCCGCTTACCTCATGGTTAAAGGCGTTAACGGCATCCATGATTGCCAGACGCTCCGAGCCTTCCCTTAAATTCCCGGTTTCCCGCTTACAGCGATGTTTATTCAAGAAAGGGTTGGTACAACATGTCCGCTCCCGGTAGCTAACGCCTGTTAGCTTCGCATTGGAGGTGTTCGGGTCGGCGGGTACGGCAAAGCATGATGGGATTCGATGTTGTCGTTCTAACTTTTGTCCACTAGGGGGAAGTATACTGCGTGGACAGGGTACATAGTTCCCTTTGAAAGTGACAAGCTATCGACACAAACATTTGTTTTGGCTAGGGAGGCAATGCATTTTCCCAAGTGGGAAATAAGCAATAACCAAGCAATAAAAGATTTGAAATATTTTATTGAAATATATATATATAAAAAAAATATATATATATACATATATATATGTATGTATATGTACAGGTCCTTCTCAAAAAATTAGCATATTGTGATAAAGTTCATTATTTTCTGCAATGTACTGATAAACATTAGAGTTTCTATATATTTTAGATTCATTACACACAACTTAAGTAGTTCAAGCCTTAAATTGTTTTAATATTGATGATTTTGGCATACAGCTCATGAAAACCCAAAATTCCTGTCTCAAAAAATTAGCATATTACATCCGACCAATAAAAAAAAAGTGTTTTGAATACAAAAAAAGTCAACCTTCAGATAATTATGTTCAGTTATGCACTCAATACTTGGTCGGGAATCCTTTTGCAGAAATGACTGCTTCAATGCGGCGTGGCATGGAGGCAATCAGCCTGTGGCACTGCTGAGGTGTTATGGAGGCCCAGGATGCTTCGATAGCGGCCTTAAGCTC